>CAUYQG010233379.1:0-14033 GCA_963574415.1 Tarsius wallacei | reverse complement strand
CCCGGCTAATTTTTTGATTTATTGTAGAGATGAGGTCTCGCTTGCCCAGGCGGGTCTCGAACCCGCGGGCTCAGGCAATCCACTCACCTCAGCCTCCCAAAGGCGCGGGATTACAGGCTGAGCCACCAAGCCCGGCTTACTTTTTAATTTTTTAAAGAAACTTTATACTGTTTTCCAAAGCCTTCAACAGGGTACAAAGATTTCAATTTCTCCACATCTTTACTGACATTTCTTATCTTCTGGGTTTGATTTTGGTGTTATAATATCCTTACAGATGTGTTACTATCTTGTGTTTTTGATTTGCATTTTTCTGATCATTAGTGGAGTTGAGGTGTTGAGCATTTTTTCACATACCTGCTGATTATTTGTATATCTTCTGGGAAGAAATGTATATTCAAGTTTTTTGCCCATTTTTAATTGGGTTAATTTTTAATTGTTTGTTTTTACTATTGAGTTTTAAAACTTCTTTATGCATTTTGGATATTAATTCCTTATAAAATATATGATCTGAAAATATTTTCTCTCACTCTTTATGTTGCCTTTTTATACTAATGATTGTTTGTAATGCAGAAGCTTTTTAGTTTTATATAGTCTCATATGCCTAATTTTGCTTTTTTTGCTTTTGGTATTATATCCAAGAAATAATTGCCAGAATATTAGATCTGACATTTACACCTTTAATCCACTTCAAGTTGATTTTTGTGAATAGTATAATAGGGGTCCAATTTTCTTTTTTGCAAGTGGATATCTAGGTTTCTCAGCACTATCAGTTGAAGAGACTGTCTCGTCCTTATTTTGTTTTCTTGACATCCTAGTTGAAAATTAGTTTACCATATATGTACAAGCTTATTTCAAAAATGCCAATTCTATTACATTGGTTTATATGTCTGTTTTAATGCAAGTAGCACACTGAATTAATTATTGTAGCTTTGTAATATATTTTGAAGTCAGAAGAATGATGTCCCACCTTTGTTATTCTTATTCAAAATTGTTTTAACTATTCAGGATTATTTATGTTTTTACGTAAATTTTAGAATTTATGTTTCATTTCTGTAAAAAAAAAAAAAAGGCACTGGTATTTTGGTAAAGATTGCATCAGATCTTTACCAGTAGATTACTTTGGGTAGTATAAGCATCTTAACAATATTAAGTCTTCTAACCAATGAACATGGATGTCTTTTCTTTTTTTTTTTTTTTTTTTTAAGTCTTATTTCCTTTTTTCATCAACAAATTATACTTTTCAGGGTGAAAATCTTTCACTTCCTTGGTTAAGTTTATCTTTAGGTATTTTACTGTTTTGATGATATTGCAAATGCAATCACTATTCTAATACTTTTAGGAAGATAGTTCATTGTCAATGGAAAGGAATAAAGGGGATGTTTATATGTTCATTTTGTATCCTGTGACTTTAATTACTAGTTCTAACAGTTTTATAATGGCATCTTTAAGACTTTCTACATATCATGTCATTTGCAGAGATAATGTTACTTCTAGCTGGGCTCGGTGGCTCAGCCTGTAATCCCACGCTTTGGGAGGCTGAGGTAAGTGAATTGTCTGAGTCCGCGGGTTCAAGACCCGCCTGGGCAACTTGGCGAGACGTCATCTCCACAATAAATCAAAAATTAGCAGGGCGTGGTAGCGCGCGCCTATAGTTCCAGCTATTTGGAAGGCTGAGGCGGAAGGATAGCCAGAGCCCAGCAGGTCAAGGCTGCGGTGGCCCGGAGCGGCCACTGCTCTCCAGTCTGGGCGACGGAGTGAGACTCCAACTCAAAAAAAAAAAAAAAGTCACTTCTTCTTTCCAGTTTGGATGCCTTTTACTTCTTTTTCTTGCCTAATTGCCAGTATTGAAATTCCAGTAACTTGTTTAATAAAAGTGGAAATGATGGACATCCTTTTCTTGTTCCTAATATTGGAAAAATGCTTTCAGTTTTTCAAGTTTGACGTTAGCTGTGATCTCGTCATCCATGGCCTTTATTATGTTGAGGTAAATTCCGTCTATACAGTTCTATGTCACCTAAACTCAGGAATGTGTTCTGAGAAATGCATTCTTAGGTAACTTATTTATTGTGCAAATATCATAGAGTGTACCCATGCAAACCTACATGATATAGCCTATTGCTTGTAGGCTACACACTCTACTCCATATTACTTTACTGAATTCAATAGGCAATGTAACACAATGACAAGTATTTGTATATCTAAATATATCTAAATGTGGAAAAGGTAAAGTAAAATACAGTATTGTAATCTTGTAAGATAATCATTGTATATGTAGTCAGTTGTTAACAGAAACTTTGTTATATAGCAGCATGATTGTACCTACTTTGTTGAAAGGTTGAGAATTTAAAAAAAAATTATGAAAGGATGTTAAAAGTCATTAAATATTTTTTCTTCTGTTAATTATGTTTAAAGACAAAAATGTCAAGTCACCAGAAAGATATAACAATTATATAGATACACTCAACATCCAAACCCCTAAATATAAAAAACAAGCATACACAGAACTGAAAGAAGAAATAGAGAGCAATGTAATAGTAGTAGCAGACCTCAGTAAAATAAAAACTCAGTAAAAATAAAAACTCTACTCTGAGATTCATTGATTTTTTTTTCAATTTTCTGTTTTTTAAATTCCTGCTCTAATATTTGTTATTCTTGTCCTACTTCTAACTTTGGGCTTAATTTGTTCTTCTTTTTCTATTTCTCTGAGTTATAATATTAGGCTGTTTATTTGAGTCTTTCTTTTTTAAATGTAGGCACTTATTTATTGCTATAAACTTTACTCTCGATATATATATATTGTGAGTATATATATATATTGTGCTTCCGTTTTTATTTTTCTTGAGTATTTTCTAGGTTTTCTTTTGATATCTTCTTTGACTCATGGTTGTTAAAAAATGTGTTGTTTGATTTCCCCCCATTTGTGAACTGTTCTGTTTTTCTTCTATTAGTCATATCTATTTTTATTCCATTTTGGTCAGAAAAGATACATGGTATAATTTCAATCTCCTTAAATTTTCTATGACTTGTACTGTGACTTAAAATGTAATCTATCCTAATGAAATATTCATGTGTTTAGAAGAATGTGTATTTTACTGTTGTTGGGTAGAATGTTCTGTGTACGTCTGTTAGGTCGTCTAGGTCTATAGTCTCACTCAAATTCTGTTTCCTTATTGATCTTCTGTCTAGATGCTCTTTCAAGTATTGAAAATGGGATACTAAGGTCTGCTACTACTATTACATTGCTCTTTATTTCTCCTTTCAGTTCTGTGTATGCTTGTTTTTTTCATTTTAGCTGTTTGGATGTTGAGTGTATATATATAATTGTTATATCTTTCTGGTGACTTGACATTTTTGTCTTTAAACAAGGTTCAACTTTGTCTCCTGTGATAGTTTTTGACTTAATTTTGTCAGATATAAGGAATGCATAGCGAACTCTCCTTTTATTTTGTTGCCAGTTGGATGGAATATATTTTCATCTTCCACCCATATGCATCTTTAAATCTAAAAATAATCTCCTGTAGCCAGCATAGAGTCAGGTCTTGTTTTTTTTTTCCATTCTGCTAGTCTATGCCTTGCTAAAATTATTAGTGTAATAAACCCTTTTGTTGCTGATCCAGCAGTCTTCTATTTTCTTCCAGAATAGAGTAAAATAGACCCTTTATAATTGTGAGGGAGGTAAGCTTAAATTCTATTTTGCTTTTTTAAAGATAATATTGACGAACTTATTTGTCAGTGCAGTATATATAAAAAACTTAATGTATATAAAACTTAAACCTCTTATTATGACACTGTTCTGGCTCATATTATTTTGTGGACTAGTGAGGTATCGGAATATAGGATTGAACAAAACAATACCAAGTTAAAGGGCAGATAATTGTTTTAAAATATGTGATTCATTTTGTTTATAAAATAATGTTTCTAAAAGATGTAGGGAAACCAGAAAGTCATTTATGTTTACAAAGCAAAACTTTTAAAGTAATTCTACAGAGAAGTTTATTCTTGTGTTGTTTCGTTTAAAAGCTACAACTCATTTTAAAGTGCTGTGAGAGTCAATGAAGATTTATAATATAGATGAAATCATGCATTTATTCTCAAAATAAATTCATATTTGATTAAATTTTAGAAGGAAATTGTTTGAAACAGTGTAGAATGTAAGGTATAGTAGTAATTCTCAGACATGCAAACTGATTTTTCTTTTTAAATCAGTAGTGGATGTATTTTATTTTGACTTATCAATGAGGAAACAAATTTTCAATTAAACTAGTATAACTCTAGAAAAATCATTTAGATCAGCTTTACTTTTTTGCATTTATTTTTGCTCAAAGTATAAAGTAATTTTAAACAAAACAAATTTTAATGGAATCTGTGTTTCATGTCTGTTTATTGTTTGTAGAAATGTGAAGTTTAAAAGTAGCAGTTTGATAGGCATATGGAGAAAGTATTTATGTAGGACAGTAAATGTAGGAGACAGGAAATTTGTAACTAAGAGTAAAATAGGAAGTGGTAATTTATATAACACTGTACAAAGCCACTAAGTGTCAACAGACCTATGAACAGTGAGCAATTAACCTGCAAACGATAATATTAAGATTTTAACAACTTTTTTCTCTGATGATAAAATATCATGAATAAATATATTCATTGCACATAAGGCAAGAATTTGAAATATTTTGTTTTAACTTATTATTTGACAGGAACACTGAATTCTAGCAATGTGGAAATTGTCTACAGTTCAGAGGAAATCATTGCTTGTGGGTTTGCTTTATACTCAGAAGAAATTAAACTTATTAGGTCTAGCTTATAAGAAATAGATAATTGGACTTGTTACAAAAACATAAGTTATTGAAAGCAGGTTATATTTTGAACTTTTAAAAATAGTTATACTTCCTAATATATTTTTATGTTGAAATTAGAGGATTATGTCTTTGGATATTTTTAACAATGCTTAACCTAATAAATACTTAGTTATTTGTTTTTATAACTCTTCCTAAAAAAGATATGGAGTAAATATCAATTTTTATATTCAAATCAAAACTAAGTACAAGGTTTGCTTTTTGTTTTTTGTTTTTGAGAAACAGTTGCTGGATTAAAAATTAAAAGATAGTTCTGTAAGTGACTCTATGTAAACAAATATTTTCTGTAGACCAATAGGGACTTGATTTTCTCCTAGGCTTGACTAAACTTTAGACAGGATTCTTCCTAATTATAGTCCCCTGATCTCGCTTTTCTTAAGGCATTTACTTTAGAAAACTAGCAATTTTAAGTTCCTCTTTTATCTCTTTGAGAAGTAAATCTTCACAACCCAAGAATGTCTTTCTCAAAGATCCGTGAGCCATCATTGAAGTATAATCATTCAGAAAAAGAGGAGCCCTATCTCTCAGTCTCTGTGGGAGGATAAGAGCCTAACTTTAATAAACACCAATTTAAAAACACAGATAGCCTAATTATGTTGACCATCCTGCATCCCTAACATCCTCCATGACTTTTATGTTCGCTCACCTCATCCTTTTAGAATCAATCATATTAAAGCATTTTATTTTCATAGTTTATATGAAATTATCTAGAATAGTTCATATTAATTCCTATTCTTCTTGCTATTTTCTCTTCCAGAATTAAATTATTCCAATTCACTACTTCAATAGTTGTATTGAAAAAATAGTAATAATTTAAGTAAAGATGAAATAAATAATAACATAAGGCAACTACTATAGTTTATGTTTTCAGCATATTATAAAACATCATTAAGAAACCTAAGTTACCTTTGTATGTGTTTCTGAGAGTCACATGCTACAAATACTATTTAAAAAGCCTAACTTTTATCACTCACGTTGTCAAAAATCTCTAGGGAATGTTAAAGTTACATTTTAACAGTAGTAAAGCTAAAATTTAGAAATTGATATATTCTTTCAGTAATAGATTTTTTTTCTAAGTAACACAATTTTCTTTAAGTAAAGAAGAGATAAAACTTTACATAGCGTCAAGAACTAAACATTAAGATAAGATAAAGTATAAGTGACATCACTGATTGTTTAAAATAGAGATAATGCTAATAATATCTGAAGAACTATCCAGTGTGCAAGTTGTCCTCAGTGAAGTACAAATTGTAGCTGGGTAATTTTTCCCAGTTTTGCATGAACTTTCATTTTGAACCTATCTTAGCAATTTTCCTTCCTCCCATAACTTTCTAAGTTTCTAAAAACGCATGAGAAGGTAATCTACACCGTGAGATAAAAGAGTAAGTAAAAGTAAAGGTGCTAGTAAATTAGGCATTGACTTTGCTTAATAATAGAATATTCCAATGAGAAATGGAAGTAAAATAACCATAAAGCAAATGGCTACTTAATTAGAAAATACTAGCATAGTTCTAACTCTTTGTTTAGGGTGAGTATTTTCCCAGTTTTTCACATGACAAAAACAGTGTTCATTGTACTGAGCCACAAACCATTGATTGCCAAGTGTTAAACCGACTAAGGGGTTGTGTCAGGATGGCAATAAAAGGCAGAGAATAAGTAGGCTATTAACAGTCAATCTCTGGGGCAAACATTATCCTAGGAAAATTCAACCTAAATCAGAAAAAAGTGCAACCACAAGAAAACTAGTAAGAAAATACATATAGCACAACACAGTGCTCCAACAATGTAGGTTAAGAGTAGTAAATGTACTATACCACTCTAAAAAGCAATGTGGGTGGATCTCACAAGCATAATATTGAGGCAAAAAAGCCAAACTCAAAAGAATATTTTTTGTTCTGAACTGATATGCAGCCATTCACTCAGCAAAAGCATGTACGAGAATATATGTATCAGCACAATTTATAAGAATCATAATCTGAAAACCAAATGTGCCAAAAGAGTAGAATAGATACACAAATTATATTATGCCCATGCAATGAAATACTATGTAATAATGAGAACGAACAAACTACTGCTAGATTCAACATCACTGAACTTAAAATCAATGTCAAATGAAAGAAATAAGACACAAAAGATAATACACTGCATGATTTTATTTATGCAGAGAACAAATGGGGCAGAAATATCATATGATAAAAGAAATGGGGATAGTGGTTACCTTGTTGGGGAGTGACTTAAAGGGATGTGAAAAAAAATACTTTGGGGTGCTAATATTGTTTCCCTTGATGTATATACTGGTTACATAAGGGGATTTAACTTGTGGAAATTTCTTAAGCTGAATTCTGACTTCTGACACTGTGTACATTTTCTTTCTTTTCTTTCTTACTTTTGTTTACAATATGTTTATTTTAAAAAGGAAGTTCACTTTAAATAAATAATAACCTTCCTCTTTTGGTATAATAGTTTAGTTTTAAATAATTTTCTTTTCACAAAGTCAAATATTTGTTAAACAAATAGGCTCGAAAATATGAAATTGCTCAACTTGAAAAATATTGGTAGTAGAAGAAAGATTGTTGTTAATTTGGACTCTGCAGTTTTTTTTTTTTCAAGTTGAAGAAAGGGATGCAAATGACAAATTCTTCTAACTAGCAATATTTGTTTTACAGTTCCTTAGAAAACTAAGAAATTTTTGAGGTTGTTCCATTAGTAGCATTTCTCTATTTGAATACTATTATTGAATATCATATTTAAAATCCTAATTATTGACTGCTTATTTTGTACCTTACAGTGTAATATGCATTTCACAAATATATCTATTTTTTCTTCATAACATCTCTAGATCATACATTCAAGCAAGTATTGGGGTGTAGATTGCAATCAGATTTTGTCTGACCCTAAATCCAGTGCTATATGTGTACTGGATTATAAATTCCTTGAGACTAGATTTGTCTCCTGTTCAATATATTCTCTGACTCTAATATTTACTTTGTCTATCGTAGATACTATGTATCTACTAAAAGCCTGCTAGAATAATAATTTTTAGAAAAATTGATAAATTTGGAGAAATTATTTTACATGAAGATATAAAATTATAAACACTCCAATATTTTCAAATGCAAGGTCTTTAATGGACTTGGGTTGGTGATCATTGTATGACCTATCGGAAGTTACATTATCAATTACTAAATGATAAGCTTAGAAAAGATTGAAGTTTGCAAAAACACTCTGTCTAGGAAGATAAATGAGAACTTCAGTCAGTAATATTGATGTGAATTAATTTTCACTTCACAGAGCATTCGTAGTCTCCACAACCTTATGCAACCTTCCTTTCCCTTGAGCTCATGAGAAAAGGAAGACCACTGATTAGGACTAAAGTCTCTCTCTCTCTCTCTCTTATCCCCTTATCCCCCCTCCGCCACATGAGAGAGAGGTATATTTCTTTTATAAAGGTCTATAAAATTTTGACTTTTACACAAATTCATTTAACCGTGTGTGTGTGTGTGTGTGTGTGTGTGTGTGTGTGTGTGTAGAGAGAGAGAGACAGAGACAGAGAGAGAGAGAGAGAGAGAGAGAGAGAGATTAGGCCTCTCTCTCAAAGAATGCATATTTCTAATTTTACAGTGCAAAGAAAAAACATGGTACAAATCACAAAAAACTAAATACCCCTTAAACATTTTATTTTACTCGGTAATATATCAGGTAATGAAATGAATACTTTTCTAAAGTCAATTGTTTTAAAGGTTTGAATAACGGCATGACTGTACTTCCAGAAACATGAGCCATTAATTTTGCACTTAAAAATAGGTTAGTCTCGACAACTTTAATAAAAGTCCTTTGTGAGAAAATAATGTGGAAACTATGTTAGTTATCTGCATTTGCAAATTAACTAGAATTGCCAAGACAATTTATGAGTAATGGTGGATATGCTGCAATGTCTTAAGACGTTCTCTTGCCATTCGAGGTACAGTTCAACTATTCAACCTCACCAGTACCATGTACACCAGGATATTTTGACCACCAGCTATTAGGTGATTCTATTTGCACTTAAAGAACCTGTGCTTCACAATAATAGATTTTGAACAGGTTCTTAAGGTAAACTTCATTTTGCACAATATGTGTTCTTGAATCTGCAAGGGTGATAGTGTAATTCTTTATGACTGAACATTTCCCTGCATACATGAAATTAACAGAAAAGTTTTTGAGTTTATTTGCTTTTCCTACATTGTTATAAACCTTTGAATATGGGCACACCTTTGAAAAAAGAGACATCCAGTGATGCAATGTCACATGCTATCTTTTTTGTATTTGTTTTCACTGGTTTATTTTCAGTTTTATTTTAGTCAAGAGATTCCAGTAAGTATTCCGATTTGAAAAATCATGTGTTTAATACCCCTTGATACATCCTCGTTAATCTTTATGTTAAAACACATTGAAACAATCAAAATACAATATTTCAAAAACAATTAGTGGTTTTAATTTAGTCAATTTATGTCATAAATAATATTTAGCTTTAGTGTGAGAGTGTGTTGATTTGAATCACCCAAGAAAATATTTGTAAGACAGAGTCATGAGTGCTCTAGTTAAAAAAATATATATATATATTTATTATATATACATATATATATATAATATGGCTATATTGCAGTTAGAGACAGAGGATGAAATATTCTTGAAACATTTTCTGAAGAGATAATAAGTTTATTCCATATATTTTGATCATGGTTCTTTGCATGTCTTTGCTGTGCAATTGCCATGATATCCAATGGTGTCCTGAGAACATCATTAATAAATACCACTGTTTGAGATTTTATATAACCAATGGAAGTACTTTTTCTTTTTTTCCCAAGACTACCTGTCTATATTCCCACAAACAGCTTGGGAAATTACACTTTCATCCAATTCAGATTGAAAATGCCAAGGGACTATTAGATGTCAACTGAAAGTAAAAGCATTTATTTATTCTGAGGTCAGCTAGGGTTCACAAGTGACATTTGAAAAATGCAAATCAGTGAAAATGCAGTTAGGAGATATGTATTAAAATGATATTTGTCTTTAATGTGTGCATATCTGTATTGGCCTCAGCACCATTTACAAGGGGTAATGGGCATGCTCAGAACACAAGTTTTGGTGATAGTGCAGCTGTGTCCAAATCTTGAGTCTCCCTCTAACTTGGTGGGTACTTAGATTTGCAAATTAACAATTTTATTATTGATGTAATGCAAATATTTTCAATTTCTGCCATATAAGAAATACACAAGAAATAGGAAAATAAATGGGATAATTGGTATAATGCATTTATATGAATACACATAGTAAGCACATAATTAATGTTAGTTATAACTATTATTACTGATAATCTTACTTGAAATATTAGAATTTGCCTATGACTTGACAAGTGTCTTTAGTTATAATTTTATAATAATTTTAGATCAAATAACTTTCTTTTACCCTCTCTTATATTTCTCTATCACTGGAATCCACTCTTTTATTAAGAAATAACATTTTAAGTCTTATCTTACTTAAAAATGTATTTGTATATTTGTAGCAAATAACAAAAATGAATTTTTCACTAAATCAAAATTATTAAGTATAAAATATGAATTGAACATAATTTTCACTTCCTCTGAAATTTGGAAGTGGTGGGTTATCATAAATTTTCAGAAAAAAGACTAGCTCTGAACAAACGTAAATTTGTTCAGCTTGAGTCTTCTCCCAGGCATCATAAATTCGGTATCTCTAAGTTTTTTGCAGAGAACAGAGACAGTTTTTCATTTTCCTTAAGACAGGTTATCTTATACCTCTTAAAAAGAAGCACAATAATAATCCCTAAGACCTAAGCAGATGGCAAACAATTCTCCCTATAGGCCAATAAGAAAAGGAAGTCAAAAGAGCATGGACAGTAGACAAGAAGGTGGCTTTGTGGTTTTTCATATCTCTAAGGCTGAAGGGGGACAGATAATGATATTAAATTTCTATTTTGTTTACATTTTGGAATTATGCCTTTTGTGTTTCTTGAAAAGTGAAAAACTGAAATACACATCTGATATTATTTAAATCTTGAGATACTTGATTAGTACACTAGTAGTAGAGGACATTGTTCACACTACTCCTCTAGTTCAGATTTTGACATTTTCTGTTCAAACAGTGCTCAGGAATCTTTCACAGAAATTTCCTTTGAAACATCAAAAAATAGAGAAAACTGTCAGCACATCATCATAAGCCTGTTTTCAAGAGAGCAAGAGGAATTCAGAGAAATCTGCTGAGTCATTCTTCTATCTTTGTAAAACATTCTTCACAAGAAGGATACAACTTATTCTTTATTTAAAAAATAATTTATATATACATCAGTATCTCTGAAAAAAAGATGATCAAGCAAAGATGAATACATATTTTATTTTATGCTTTTTAAATTAAATATTATTCACTAGGCTAAATAATATTAAAATAGCAAGTAAACCCTATTCAAGGTGGCAATTCTTAATATTAAATGTAGGTCTGCCTTTTACATTGAGTCTCAGACAAAAAAGCCAGAATTGACTCTCCGTTCTAGTATTTACTGTCACAGAGGGAATGTTACTTAAATTTCCTGACCTTCATTTATCTTAGAAGTAAAACAGAGTTAATACTCGTTTATGAAGATTTTTGTAGCAGTTAAATTATACAGCATATGAAAATTATATTGTAGATGGCCAATAAATTGTTGCTATAATCTAGAGTTCTATAATTACAAATTTACATTATAAACAGCTTTAATGCTTTTTTAAACAAACAAAATGTGTTCTTATTGAATTTCCATGTTTCCCTAAAGCATAAATGACTAAAGTACAACCAATATAATTAGTTGTATTTGCTACTGAAAAGTGAGACTGAGTGTTTCTGTTCTCATAAGTCTCTTCTGTTATTTAGATACAACAAAGTTGTAATGCTTTATTATTATTTATATAACCCAGTGCTTTAGTGCACACCTAATTTTTGCCACATGGCTAAATGAGAAATAGAAGCACATTGATGTAATGGTTAGATAGGAGAAATTTGTTTTATTTTGCCTAAGTTATTACAAGATCCCAAGTTAAATGAGTAAAAAGAAATATTTACTTGTTTAAGATTTTAGAGAACCATTCATTGGGTAGTAAAGTAGCATTGATTCATAAATATGTAAAAATAAAACATTTTAGGCAGGGACCTAAGAGAGAAGAAAAAATAACACTAATTTGTAAATAGCCTAAATTCAGTTTAACATCAACAAATCAGACCCTGAATAAAATCACCATGTCCTATAATGTAGAAAAACGCCTTTAAGATGATAAATACTAAAAATATAAAAGCCCTTTTTCAAGGTTATCCTATGGAAAAGAGAACACTAAAATATAAGAAAATAATAACAGAAGACTGAATAACACCCAGAGAGACAAAGGTAAATTAAACCAACATACAAAACAAGAATATATACATTTACATATCTTATATACATTGCATATGTATATTTCTGCTAGAATAACTCAGTAGTCTTGCTGTCTTTGCTAGATTGCATTGATTCACTTGTAGTTTATTTTTTTTCTTTAGTAAAAAAAGTTATCTTCATAAATTAGGGAGTACAAGGAACATTACTTTAAAAGTTATTACAAAACTTATGGTTCCAGAACGAGACGGCGTAAATTAATTTTTTGCTATTCATTCTGTTAAGTACAGATAAAAACACAGACATTATATATAAAGCAAGTATAAGATGCTTTTAAAATGTGAAAATGAGAAAGAAAATTGTCTAGGGATTTCAGTATTGAAGAAAAACATGGTGATAAATCTCTTGTATTTTCTGTTCACCTCATAATTCTGTACTTGGTATGGGAAACGCTGGAACTGGAAAAAGAAGCTGGTACTGGAAAGCTCAGGTAAAAAATGACCCCAGGAGAGACTTCTCTTTCTATAAAAGGACCAAAAAAGAGGCAGATTAGCAAGACAAAAACCTTTTAGAAAATGACTTCCATAATTTATTCAAACATTATGAATAAAACAAAATTAAAAAGTGGCTTCACCCTCATACTTTTCAGCAAATGCCTTTGCCCACTACTAGGGAAGAATGAGAGTTGATAAACCAAAATGAGAACCTGGGGCTTCATTCTCCATTAGGCAGGAAAGGAAAGTCCCTACAATGCTAGTGCTGGCCACTTGAGATGGAATAACAAGTTATCCTTCCTTTCCTAGCCAGATGGTGTCAGTAGCAGTTTTCTGAGAAGATTTTACTTCCACTTCTACCCAGAAGTGTTGAAGCACCCTCCTGCCCCCTCCCTGAAATATTGACAGAGGTCTACTGGACTTCAATCAAATCAAAACACACCCTTACATAACAGGTGCAGTGTCTGTAAAGACCTGCTAAAACAGAAAATTTAAATAGGATCCAATGTCTCATAACATAATACCCTAAATATACACAATGTGATTGAAAAAACAGTCATTTTAAAAAGAAAGAGGAAACCCTCAATTTGAATGCTAAAAGATAATCCACAGGCACCATTGAGATGATAGAGATGTTGGAACTATCTGACATGGACATTAAAAAAGTCATAATAAATATATTTCAACTAAAAATTAAAAAAATAAAACAATTTGTAAAAATAAAGTCTCACCAATGAAATAAAATATTTTGGGGAAAAAATAAAAGATATAAAGAAACACATAGAAATTTAACAGTTAAAAAAAAACATATATATAATAACCTCCCAAAAATTTACAGAATGAACTCAACAACAGAATGGAGATTACAGACACCTGTGGGACTGTAACTAAGAATCTAACATTTATGTTATTAAAGTTGCAGAAAGAGAAGATAAAAAGTGTGAGGTCAGAAAAGTACTTGAAGTAATGATAGTTAGAAATTTGTCAAACTTAGCAAAAGGCATATACCTATAGACTTTAGAAGTTGAGTGAATCCCAAATAAGAGTAATTGGCCTTCCTGAGGCAGAAAGAGAGACAGAGACCACCATGGAACAAACATTTCATGGAATTATTCAAGAAAACTTCCCTCACCTCATTAATAATGTGAAAATTCAAACACAAGAAATTCAGAGAACCCCAGCAAGACAACAAATGAGAAGTCCAACTCCTGGGCATATAATAATCCACCTGAACAAGGTAGGTATAAAAGAAAAAAATCTTAAAATCAGGAAGAGAAAAAGGTCAGA
>CAUYQG010233376.1:0-12931 GCA_963574415.1 Tarsius wallacei | reverse complement strand
GCCGGAGCCCAGCAGGTTGAGGCTGCAGTGGCCAGGAGCGGCCACTGCACTTCAGTCTGGGTGACAGAGTGAGACTCCAACTCAAAAAAAAAAAAAAAAAAAAGATGGTTGATAAGAGAAGAACAATTAGCTGTGACTGATGTTCAGGACTGTGTGGGAAGATCAGGCTTCACTGAGGTGGTGGTTCTGAGTTTATGTAGGAATGAGTGAGGTGGAGAAGGTCCTTCTAGACAGAGGTCAACACAGGCAGACTCTGAGGTGTGGACAGGGTGTGGGTGGCCATTAGTCCCAGGGTCAAACAAGAATGAACAGAGTGTCAGGGTATTCTCAGATGGCCCCATAACTTGATTGGTAAGTACAGACAAAAGGTTTTGTTTCTTTGGGGTTATCTCAGGTTCTAGTCCTGTGGTCAGAGCCAGCAGCCCGAAGTCATTGCTGTCCCTGTGCTGCAAGTGACCTAAGAGGAAGACACTGCTTTATTTTTTGTTTTTTTGTTTTTTTATCCTCATGAACTCTAATGGGCAAGGTTTATGGCCAACATCAATGTCCCACTTCCCATGATTTTAACATAACACTGAGTATTTTTATGCTCCAGTTGGAAAGGCAAGTTGGCACTTCTGGTGACTGAGAATTTAAATGTTTGCAAGTTTAAGAGATGGCCAAAGCCCTCATCCAGCACCGCCTGAGATTTGCTACTGCCTGCCCCCATCCTGCCACCTGAGTGTGTCCATGGCAGCAGTGGACACAGACTCAGGGAACATGGCTCTCAGCCAGTGAGCAGACAACAGAAGTAGAGGTGCCACCGAGGACCCAGAGTGCAGACACTCTGATATACCTGTGAGAGGTGACTCCCACCCTGAACTGGCCAGGAAAGCAGGGGCTGTGCCTCTCAAAAGGCCATCGTGATGTGGAGTCTCTGCCCGGTAACAGCCGGTGGAACCTAAAGTGAGAGTGGGTGGCGCCTATGGGGGTACACGCAGAAGCAAAGTCACTCCCTGGAATGGCTACCATAGTGGCCTGGGGTGCAAATGGAGTCCCCCTGCACTTTAGGGGAGGTTGAGCTTGATGTGAGGGCCATGCTCTCACTTGCTTCTCCAGGCTGGGAGGGCACTGTGTTGCCTTATTGCTATGCTGTATGGGGAGGGAAAGGGAGCCTGCCCCTGGGCTTCTCAGGGTGTGAGGACAGTGATATGGTGGGTGCTCAGGCTCCTCCGGTGAGTTCTGAGGTCCTAACTAAAGGCAAGGACTTTGCCTTGCTTGCATTGGATAGCGCCCCTGGGTGCTGAGATAATATTTAACCAAACCTGCAAATAAGGGTTATCTGTTTGTCTCTGGCAAGGACATTGGGGTACAGGGCTCTCTGCACCACTGCCCTCAGTGTTAGTGTTCATTTTCTTTGGGCAAAGGAAAGAGATGGGCCTTATCATGGGTCATTTTTAGTTATCTGTTGATGGAGGTGACCAACTTTTTATAAAATGACCCTTGGGGATTGTTGCTCTGGGTGGATTTTTTAAAATTATAACTTTGGGCTTTTATTCTTATTGTGTTCATTTAGTCACAAAATGATATTAACACATTTGCTCCTGAAGTCTTTTATTCCATAAGGTTTATTACATCTATTTCCTTACTAACTTAGTTAATCATTTATCTATGGCAAACCTAATTGGAGACCACTATGGGAGAAAGTCAAAGAAATCAGCCGGGTTCAGTGGCTCAGCCTGTAATCCCAGCACTTTGGGAGGCCAAGGCAAGTGGATTGCCTGAGCCCACAGGTTCAAGACCTACCCGGGCAACTTGGCGAGACCTCGTCTCTACAATAAATCAAAAAATAGCCGAGCGTGGTAATGCACGCCTGTAGTTCCAGCTACTTGGAAGACTGAGGCGGAAGGATCGTCTGAACCCAGTAGGTCGAGGCTGCGGTGGCTGGGAGCGTGCCACTGCACTCCAGTCTGGGTGACAGAGTGAGACTCCAACTCAAAAAAAAAAAAAAAAGTCAAAGAAATCAAACTGCAGGAACAATTTAGTAGAAGAGAAAAATACCTTTACAATAAGCAACAGCTTAAAAATTGTAGGTGAAATATATATTTCTAATCTATCTTTTCTTGCCAAGTTAAAATTAATGTGTTTTAGACCTAAAAACAGATAGAACACCCCTCAAGTTATTTTACCTGGTCTTATGTGATTGCATTCTTTGATATTATTTCAGTTTGCTTCTTTCAATTGCTATAGGAACAATTACCCTCATGTTCGGATGTATTAGTGTTATCTGAAAGGCACCAATACTTTATTATCTCCCTGGAATTCTTTTCCATTTTGTAAAGACAGTTTTCAGAGACTGAGCTACACATATATATATATATATATATATATATATATATATATAATACTTGTATAGAGTTGTCCCTTCTTTTTTGTTTGTTTACTTTTAATTTTTTTATTTTAAAGATGTGGGGTACAATTCAGGGTTAGGTATACAAATGTTCATGATGGTCATTATGGATCTTTACCATAAACTTGGGAAGCAGCACAATGCAGCAGAAACAGCCTCAGACATGCAGCCAGGTGGGACTGGATTCCAATCTGGTCTCCTCCTCTCCCCAGCTGCGGTGCTTAGGAAAATACCTTTGCCTTCAGAGCCTCATTTTTTCCCCACCAGTGAACTGCTCTCCTTCCTGGGTCATGGGACTAAAGGGGACATTGCAGTGGCAGCTCCTGTGCCTGCTGGTCAGCTCTGAGTCTGGCTGTGACGCAGCCCTCCTGAGTCCAGAGATGGAGACTCGAAAGGCTTTCCATTCATGAAACCATTTGGATATAAGAGCTGGGGGCAAGCAAAGGGACCTGGGGTCAACCCTTTCACCAGCCAGGAAGGGAAACTGCTTCCAGGAACACCCACACACGAACAACTCAAAGCCCACACGGATATCATAGCACTGGTGCCTCGGATCTCCCGGACCTGTCCTCGGCACCCCCCGCCCCCGCCACCTGACCAGGTGCTTGCTCACTCAGCTCCCTCTTGTCTTACCTTTTGGACTTGACCCTTACCAGTTCCCAGCTCTGGCCTCAAGTCCACTTAGTAGTTACTCTGGTCACATGCCTGGTGCATCGCTTCTGGTTACCTCTGGTGTGTGCACCTCGTTCTTCAGGGGGACCAGGAGCTCAGTGCTCACAAGAACGTTCTCTTCCCCTCTTCTCTGGGGTGATGTGTTGGTTTCCAAGGTGGCATTTTGCTCTCTCTCTCTCTCCTTTTAATTGTTTTTATAGTTGTGGAGAGCCATCCTTAAGAATTTTTTTGGTGAACATGCCATATGCTTGCTTCATCAAACAGTAGGTATCAGTTGGGGGGGGGGGATGTCCTGGTTGGGTGTGGTGGCTCACACCTGTAATCCCCGTACTTTGGGAGGCCGAGGGGATCATTTTGAGACCAGTTGGACAATATAGCGAGACTTTGTCTCTACAAAACATAAAAAAATTGGCCAGATGTGGTGGTGCATGCCTATAGTCCCAGCTACTCAGAGGCTGAGGCAGATGATCACCTGAGTCCAGGAGGTCGAAGCAGTGGTGAGCCATGATTGTGCCACTGCACTTTGGCCGAGGAGCCCTGACTCGAAGAAGAAGAAGAAGAAGAGGAGGAGGAGGAGGAGGAGGAGGAGGAGAAAGAAATACAAAAGATTCTAGGCAAGATCCTGATATCAAAGGACTGAATCTACCTTCTCTAGACACTTGAAAATTTCATCTTTCTGTTCTGAACCTTTGTTTCCTTTTTTGTAAAGAGGAGGCAATAATGATTCTAATCTGGGCAACTTCATCAAGTTGCTATCTGGGCCACAGCAGACACTGGATGGGAAAATACTTGGTAAGCCACAAACCCCCATGCAATATGTAGGGTTTCCCATGTCAGTTCTCAGCTCCATTCTGGGTTGAGGCCTGTTGATCTTCCACTGGGTTAGTCTGGACTGTGCTAAGCGACCCCCTGTCAAGGCCCTTCCATTTCTGGGACTGGAGAAGAACAGCTGTTAGTTGCCTCTGATCCTCTGTCCCCAGGCCTTCTCCCTGCACTGTGCCCTGTGGGTCGTGAGGAGGCTCAAGGGTCACTTTACTGGGAATCCAGCTCTCCAAATAGAATCTCCCATGGCAAACACATGTGAACTGAGAGCTCGACTCCCCAGAACCTCAGCTAGGTTTCAGGTTGGTGTCCGGGGGGATGAGTGGGGCTTGTGTGGGTGATACTACGGCCCTGGATAGGCAGGAAAAACAGTCATGAAGGGCAGTCAGCTCTATGAGCAGGTGTACCCTGGCCTCCAGTGGCGTCTGCTTAAGGCATTTACAGTCACCAGGAAGGAGCCAGGAGAGTTGTCACAGTCTTTCCTTAGAGAAAACAGCTCCAGTTTGTAAGTATTTACTAGCTCATTCATTTGTTCATACATGTGTTTGTATGTTTCTTCCACCGCAGTGTAATCACCAAGCGCTTGCTTGGTTTATTGGAGCTGTGCCAAGGGTCCCACGTCATTATGTCTTGTGTTAGTCTGGAGCCTGTGGATATCTCCCCCACTACTAATCCCTACACCAAACTTGCAATATTGTAATTATCCTTACTTTACACATGAAGAAACTGAGCAGAGCACCTCAGTGAGAAATCCAGAAAGACTTCACTGAGGAGGTGGCTCTTGCCTCTGGAATAGGCCCAATTTGCACATTTAGAGATGTATGTTCTTTCAATCACTTGGTTATTCATCCTGTGTGCTAGGTGGGTGGCTTCTCACGCCTGGAAAACCATTTGTAAAGTCCATTTAGTTCACACTTTTAGTTTGGTTCACACTCTTCCCTCACAAGAGAAGTCCTAGAGTGATGGGGGAGGGAAGGGAAGCAGTTATGAACTGGGTTTGACCAAGGAGCTTTCCTGGAAGGGGCCCTAGGGAGAAATCTGATGCAGTGGGTCAAATAAGAACGGGATTTTATTGCAGATTTATTGCAGTCTTCCTTCCTTTCTCCCTCCCTTCCTCCGTTTCTCCTTTCCCCTTTCCCTTCCACTCCTGCCTCCCTCTCTCCCTCTCTCCATCATTTCCTCAGTGTTGCCTCTGCCTGGGGCAGTGCTGAGTGCCGGGGAGGGGAGGAGGGAGATACAGCTTTTGGCTCCCTGGTACTCTCACAGTTTAATGATGGGAGGGATACGGTTGCAGGGCCCCAGGGTCCCCGTGTTTGCCTAGAAACTCAAGAAGAAGCCTCCAGTGCAAGACAGGGTGACCCTACTGAGGGGTGTGGGAAACTGGAGTCAAAGAAAATAAGCCAGCCATACAGAGCACACCGGGTGAAGCTTCCAGACAACCAGAGGGGGAGACCCAGGCTGCTGCGGAGAGGGGTGATGAGTCAGGAGCACAGAGTTCACGCTGTCCTGCGGTCAGGGATCACGGCTCCCTAGCTCAGGCCCAGCAGCTGGCCCCTCCGGGCTTACCCGGGCGATTGCACCTGGCCTGGCCCACAGCTGTGCCCCACCAGCCAGCCGCCAGTTCTCACCCACGAGCTTCAGCACAGCTTGGCTGCGCCATTGCTTTTCCTCTGCCTCTTCTCCCCGCTCAGAGAGAACCTGGGATTTGGGGGCAGACTGAGCACATCAGGGATGGTTTTGACAAACCAAGGAGCAAGGGGAGCTTGCACACGGGGCTCAGCTGAACTCATTTCCCCTCCAGGATTCGCAGGCTGAAGAGCCGGCAGCCTGAAGTTTCTCCTCTGGAGATATCAAATGTCTTTTTGGGGATCAGCGCACCCCCATCTAATTGTGTCTGGCATCTTCTAGGTCTCTTTTCCTATTCATACCATCCGAGGTTTTCAATGCTAGAAGCCACCTGTGGTGTCTAGGCTAGTGGTTGCTACACCTGATTGATCGTCACCTGGGAGGAGGCTTTTAAAAATACGCATTCCTAGGCTCTGAGCCCAGAAGTTCTCACTCCGTGGGTCTGGGCCTTGTCCCTGCCCAGTTATTGATTCTGCAGGTCCCACGCTCAGAGGGGTCGTCCCCTGGGGCCCAGGAAGCCCAGGGAGTTGCTTGTGCTTGGCAACCACCCTTCCTCGTGTGAATTTATCGTTCTCATTAAGGGGATGGCTCTTGACACCTGCTGAGGGGACCGACACTCCTCCATTGTGCTCTGTGAGCATTTGTCTGCTCCCTGAATGCAGGTCAGGCTGGCCAGGAGTGGTTTCTGCGCTGGCCCTGTTCCATTTCATCAAGGAGCAGGAGCCCTTCCCTGGGGCCGGCAAGTATTGTCCCCATGCCACAGTTGCCTTCCCTAGGCTTCCCCTGAGCCAGGGAAGCTGATGGGCCAGAAAGGTACTCTCCAGCTCTCAGGTAGGGGGTGGTGAGTGGAGGGGGCAGCTGATGGGCCAGAAAGGTGCTCACCAGGGCTCAGGTAGGGGAGAAGTGGAGGGGGGAGCTGATGGGCCAGAAAGGTGCTCACCAGGGCTCAGTAGTGGGGTGAGTAGTGAGGGGGAGCTGATGGGCCAGAAAGGTATCCACCAGGGCTCAGGTGGAGGGGAAGAAAGGGAGGAGCGGATGGTCCAGAAAGGTGCTCACCCGGGCTCAGGTGGGAGCGGGGCGTTGATGGGCCAGAAAGGTGCTCACCAGGGCTCAGGTGGGGGAGAGTTGGAGCAGGTTGGTGGGGGCGGCTGATGGGCGGCTACTGACCCCACCATACACACACGTACACATATACACACACATACACGCTCTCACACATACATACACACACACCAGGCCTGGCTGAAGAATAAGCTCTCTTCTAGAGGAACTGAGACCCTGGGCATCTCTCTGGAAAACCACTTTTCATTTCCAAATTCAAAGACGTGCTTTGAAGAAAGATAATAATAGTTTTGCTCCATGTGCCCAAGACTTTGCCCATGTAGAATCTCAGGTGCTCCTGGTAGCTGTCCTGGGAAGTGGGGAGGACATGGTTTGTCGTGTACTGACTGAGCCAGCAGAGCCCAGAAAGGGTATGTGCTCTGAAGTATTCAGCGCTAATAGGCCCTGGTATGTTATGCACCCTGGAATTGTTCAGAAAAAAGTTGTATGTGTGTGTGTGTGTGCACATAGGTATAGTGTGCGTGTGTGTGTGTGTGTGTGTGTGTGTGTGGAGAGAGAGAGAGAGCACACGCAAATCGGGTAAAATATTAACAATAGTGAATCATCTGGGTAAAAAATATGCAAGTGTTCTTTGTACTATTTTTATTTTTGCAATTTAAAATTTATTTCCAAATAAAACTTATTTAAAAAAATTTTTTAAGGGAATACAGTTTATTCAAGGGCACAGAGCAAATTAGCAGTCAGATCTGTGAGGCCCTGATCCGTGGCAGGCCCACTGGTCACATATTGTCATCTCTGGATTGATGTACTTCTTAGGTTCAGTTAAAACGCCAGTTCCTGCATGCTGCCATCCCTGGTCTCTCAGACTAGACTGTGTGCCCCAATTTCATGTACGTTTCCTTCCACTTGTCATGATGGGTGAGAGTGAATTATTTTTAACTTACAGTCTGTTTCTTCTGCTGAACTATAAGCCCCATGCCAAGGGCATGCACACCCAAGGGCAGGACCTTGACTGTCTTGTTCCTGGCTGAATCCCAGTCACAGCACAATGATTGGAACACAGTAGGTGCCCAATGACTATTTGTTGAGAAAGAATGAATGCATGAGTGAATGCATGCCAGGGCATAGGCCACAGATGTGCACAGGTGGATGCTCATGTGTGCAGACACGCTCATGCTCTGTTTTGTTAATGCTCTTACCCTGTCACGGGCAGGTGGAGATGCCAGAATTTGGAGGGCAGCTGGCAGGGTGGCATCATGCCTCTGGAAATGACATTCTGGGAATGAATGACATCCTTTGGGAAGCGGGGATGGCGCCCCTTCCCAGCCAGTGACCCCCTTCCCTCCCAGCTCAGACCCAGAGGCTTTTCCAGGGAAGAAATGATGCTCTTGCAGCAGGTGGCGAAGGGATCCCAGAAACAGTGGGTGGTGAGGGGGGCAGGGATGCAGAGTGGAAGCCTCTGCCTTTCCGGAAACAAAAGAGCCCTTTAGAGTCACTTGATATGATGTCTTCCTGCCCTGGGCTGCTGCCAAGCCTCCCTCTTCCTATTGTGGAAGAGCGTAACAACAGCGGCCTGACCTGCATTTGCTCCTTCTGAGGCACTGCCATGGGGACGGGTGAGTGCCCTGGAGGGGCCAGGGTGCCCGGACAGGCCTCATGTGCCAACGTGCGCCCAGGAATTGAAGTCGTTATTTTAGTTTTTGAATAAGTAATACATCCACACATTCAAGATCCAAAAAGTGTAAACATACGTGCTATGATAAGTTCCCCTCCCACCCTGCCCTCCATCCATCTAGTTCCCCCTTCCATGTTCTTGGTTTCTTAGGAATCCTTCTGCGGGTAGTTTGGGCAGGAACAATCAAATACGTCCATTTCCTGCAGTGGTGGAATTTCACATACACCGTGTGTTACCTTTTCCACTTAATGATGTATGTTGGTGCTTCTTCTAGAGGAGTCCGTGGAAGAGTGCGCTTGGTTTTTGTTTTTTGCCTACATAGTATTCCGTGGTATCAATGTCCTGGGGAAAATGCTCTGTCTAGGGAGCATTCTGTGGGAAACTTGTGTCCCTGAAGGTAGTGAAGAGTATTGAGGGTTGGAGATGTGAGAGTCCTCAGACCTGCTCTGTCAAGTACAGTAACCACTCGCTATATGTGGCTATTGAGCACGTGAAACGCAGCTGACAGAATTGAGCATGCTGTAAGGGCAAAAATATGCACCGGGTTTTGAGGATTAAATTAAAAATGTAAAATATTGACTTTTTGTACTTATCACAAGTTGAAATTATAATATTTTGAATATATTGACTAAATAAACTATGTCATTGAAATGAATTTCATCTGTTTCTTTTTAACTTTTAAAAAATGTGGCTGTTACAGTCAGGCATGGTGGCTCATGCCTGTAATTCTAGCACTTTGGAAGGCCAAGGCGAGAAGATTGTTGAGTCCAGGAGTTCAAGACCAGCCTAGGCAACATAGCAAGACCTCATCTCTACAAAAATTTAAAAAATTAGCTGGGTATAGTGGCACATGCCTGTAGTTCCAGCTACTTGGGAGACTGAGGCAGAAGGATGACCTGAGCCCAGAGAGTCGAGGCTGCAGTGGCTGGGAGCATGCCACTGCCCTCTGTCTGGGTGACAGAGTGAGACTCCAACTTAAAAAAACAAAACAAAACAGTGGCTGTTAGGATGTTTGAAATATATGTGGCTTTCATTTGTGGCCAGTATATTTCTATTTTGGACTGTGCTGCTTCCCTAGAGATTTGGAGCCCTGAAGGTGGGAGGGGCTAAATAGAGCAGAAGGAGAGAAGGCAGAGGACCAGGAGGGAGTCAGCAGCAGCAGCCTGGCCAAGGTTCCGGGTCTGGTTGTTGGGAAGACTGGGACCTTGCCTGCCTCACTGCTGTGCTGGGGATCCCAGGACCAGCCTCCTTCCTTCTCAGCCTTATGTCTTCCTGTATGTAAGATGATGAATAGTATCAGGGAATGTCATCTCCACAAGGGCAGGGATTCCTCTCTGTTTTGTCCACTGCTATCCCTAGAACAAGAATAGTGTCTGGCACAGAGTAGGTGCTTGCTGGGTGAATGAATGAAAGTAGAAAGTGAAATGGGAAATTGGAGTTTTTCCTTTCAGGGAAGGGTTAGACTCACCAGAGAGTATCAGAACTTGGAGGTCTTAGAGATCATAGGCTGCCTCTGAATCCAAGTCCGAGATTAATAATGCAGGAGTGACATGCCCAAGGTCACTTTGGGTGTTGATGGCAGACTCAGGGTTGCCTCCAGACCCCCTTGATCTGAGAACTGCCCAGAAAAAAAAGCTATCAGAAATTAGCATCCACTCTTGGAAATGTCTACTACAAGCTCAGCCTGGCCACGACAGCCCTCCTCCTACCCTTCCACCCCCTTTTCAGGGTACATCCTGGCATTTCTCTGCTCCTGTCCTGCCACTGTGAGGCAGAAGGCTGAGGAAGGATGGGCTCAACAGGGACCCATAAAACCAAGGGCTCCATGTTTTCCAAGACTCTTGCCTCAGCCCGAGAGGCTCTCCCTGGATCCTGGCCTGGAGAAGCTGGAGTCCAGCCCTGGGGCGAGGAGCAGCCGCACCGAACAGCTTCTAAATCACTCCTGCTGGGGTGGGAGAGGCCATGGCGGTGGAGGGGATTTTCCTAGATTATACTGAAAGAATTACAATGGCAGGGGAAAGGGGCTGAGTTCCCACAGTGTCCGGTCACTCCAGTGGGGGGCTGTGGGAGCCGGGCCTAGCAGCCTCTTTCTCTCTGGGCAGCAGCACACACAGTTTTTAATAATTAAGTAACTTTAATTGTCCTGGGAAAGCCGAGCTCGCCTTGGGGCATGCTGCACAAACTCATAATTAATGTTACCAAGAGAGATTAGCAAAGGAGGACTGAGAAATGATTCACTTTTTAAAAAGCGCCTCACTGTTAAGCCTTATTACCCTATGTTTAGAACCTCATTTATCTGCTTTGAGGAGGGGGAAAAAAAAAGACCTAAGACCCAGAAACGAATGCATGTGAAATGAAAACTCCATGCCTTTGTAAAGTGGTTTAAAAACATCAGACAGGAAAATGTTGCCATTTATCGATTCCATTCTGGTGACTGAGGGAAAATTTAAGACAGAGGAATACAATGAATAAATAATAATACATTAGCAAAAACTCAAGCTTTTTGACCGCTATCCTTGTTGCCTAGAAATTGTTTCATTTTAGGATTTTGGGGGGAAATAAGTTTTTTCTTAATGAAAGATATACCAAACTGTGTAATTTTCAATGATTCTTTGTATGATACTAATAGAGTGTCTGGCATTTGGGTGTTCAGTAGATAGTTGATGAAATAACAAACGCGTCAATAAAGAGGGAAGGACCTCAAGAGAGAAACTGTCATGGCACCAATATCCAGGTTCAGTCTGAAGGGCGAACCCAATCTGTCTTGGGGAGAGGTTTGTGAGGGTGACGAAGGAAGGGTGGTCAGAGAAATAGGGGGATGAAATATGCAGCGATGACACAGCTTGGGGAGGGGGTTGAGGAGGAGGAAGCCTTGGAAATGAGGAGTGGGTGTCAGAGCAACTGAAGCAAAGAACTGGGGTACAGTATGCTCCTTCTGCATAATTAGTGGCCCGTAAATAGTAACCTGATCGATTATCTCAAACTGCTGGGTGTGTCTCCTTACAAAGTTCTAGCGTCTCCACAGCACTATGGAGTCCTGTTCTGTTCTTCCATTCAGACAATAAATATTTGTGTCCTAAATTATGGGAGTCCCCATCTTCCCAAGCACCATCGTAGGTATTCTTCCATTTAGTCAACTGACTTTGACCGAATGAATGCCTGTGACATTCCAGGCACAATTTTACATGGACATAGATAGAAACAACTGGAATGCAGGCAGGAGACTGGCTCTAACCCTGGTTACACAATTCTTTTCTTCTCTCTGAGCCTTAGCTTCCTCATCTGTAAGTAGGAAACAATAGTATGTGGAGGTGAACTCCTTGGGAGGAGAAAAGGTGATACAAGGAGTTCCTAAGACAATTTCTCCAGGTAACTGGTTGGAGGAATCATCCTTCCCTGGCTTCTGGGCAGCTTCCATCCTACCTGGGGGTGCTGTGGTGCAGATGGGCTCTCCGCCCTTCTGGGGTGGGAACTGGAAAGCAATTGTCCCATGCAGCCACCTCCAGGGTGCTCAGGCCCTCTCCTGAGATCTTTGCTGTTCCCTGGATGTCAGTTAATTCCCACTGAGAGGCCGGTGAGTAAATAATGGGGTGGTGGCTGATTAAGCTCAAGGTGTGATTCCTCTCAGGGATCTTTATGTGTGAATAGACAACTCACAAAAAAGGAAAGCTTCTTTTTTTTGTTGTTTTTTTGAGTTGGAATCTCACTCTGTCACCTAGGCTGGAGGGCAGTGGCACGCTCCCGGCCACCGCAGCCTCGACCTGCTGGGCTCCGGCGATCCTTCCAGCTCAGCCTTCTGAGTAGTTGAAACCACAGGCCTGCGCTACCACGCCCAGCTAATTTTTTGATTTATTGTAGAGATGAGGTCTCAACAAGTTGCCCAGGTAGGTCTCGAATCCATGGGCTCAGGCAATCCACTCACCTCAGCCTCCCAAGGCGCGGGATTACAAGCTGAGCCACCGAGCCTGGCTAAGGAAAGCTTTTAAGACACAAAGGAAGAGGCCCTTTTCTTCCTGGGGCTGTCCCTTTGTGACCTCAGGCAAGTTGAGTGTCTGGGCCTTCAGTGCCTGACACTAGAGGAAGGGGGAGATGGGACCCTCAAGGGACCTCTCCCAGCCCTTTACTTACCCAGAGGCTCCTAGCACCTGGAAATTGAGGCACTGAGCACCTAGGTGGCAGATGCCAGAAGCATTCAGGTGGAGAGGAGGGCGCAGGGGGCTGACCAGGCTCAGTGGAAAGGAACCGGAGTCACTCTCAGAAGCTTGACTAAGGACATTGGTCAGAGAAAGCACATGCTGCTAGTCACTACTATTACCAATTCTAGCCACAGCCCTTCAACCCGAATATTAGATGAAATGTGTGTATGTTTCTCTTCTTCAAAATGGTAGCATACTATATGCACTGTCTCCATATGTTGCTTTCTTGCTCTTTTTTTTTTTTTTATGAGTTGGAAGTCTCACTCTGTTGCCCAGACTGGAGTACAGTGACACGCTCCCGGCCACCACAGCTTCGACCTGCTGGGCTCAGGTGATCCTTCCGCCTCAGCCTTCCAAGTAGTCGGAACTGCAGGCCAGCGCTACCATGCCCAGCTAGTTTTTGATTTATTGTAGAGATGAGGTCTCACCAAGCTGCCCGGGCTGGTCTCGAACCCCCGGGCTCAGGCAATCCACTTGCCTTGGCCTCTC
>CAUYQG010233371.1:20000-49295 GCA_963574415.1 Tarsius wallacei | reverse complement strand
GACCAAAAACAACATGACCCTGGTGTCCCATCCTACCTATTCACCCAATCTCACACCAAGCAACATTTTTTTCCCCTCAGATTAAAAAACGTTTTGCCAGTATGGAAGAGGCGAAACAAACAAACAAACAAACAAAAACAACAGAAGCACTAAGAGACATCAAAATTGACGAGTTCAAAAACTTTTTTGAGTGGTGGAAAAAGCATCTCAATAGGTGTATTGCATCAAATGGAGAGAACTTTGAAGGTAACATGCTTAAACACATAAGAATAGATACACAATTTTTTATAAATAAATTCCACATTTTCTTGGTTCCTTCCCTTGTATATTTTTCTCCAAGATTAGTTTTGAACTCAGCAAGTATTACCACAAAGTAAGATCATTCTCTTCAAAGGGAAAACACCTTGTAAATGTAAAGTTTTTCTATAGTCTTACTAAAACATTTTGTTCCATTTTCTGGCTGTTGACTAGATGCATTGTTCCTCAAACTCTTTTTGATACAAGTCATAGTAAGAAATACTTTTTGCATTGTGACCTAGTACACATACAAAAAGACAGTGATTTTCATAAACTCATTTTTTAAATTAAGTGTACTGTCTCTGATACTTTCTATTCTATTTTATGTTATAAAAATGATGGTCATGCTCCCTAAATAAATTTCCTGACCTAATAATAAATCAGAAGTCACAGATGAAAAATGCTAGACTAGAGCATAATTTGTTCATGTACTAGGAAAGAACAGACTTTGAGAACAACTTCTAGACAAAGATATTATATAAAAGAAAATGTCATTTTGATTTTCTCCAAACATTTGTAGTGATTTGCTTTGATCTCCAAGAGAGCAAATATTACATGAACCGTAGATATAAAACTCCTTAGAAAGCTGATGGCAATTCTGAATTTAGTATTGTATTTGCCTGCTGTGTTCATGAAGTATCCAGAGCACTATCATTTGCATATGGTTGCATGTCAAATATTGCTTAAGAGTTGCAGATCAGCATCTCTCTTCAACTACACTGAGTGCTCCTTGAAAGCAAGGACCATATCTCTTATGGCTTTTGTATCATTCATCCGTGTCTAAAATGTTGCAAATGTGGTTCCTACCTTCAAGGACTATATAGTCTTGCTGAAGAAAGATACCAAACCACAGCTATTAAGAACCTTTGTCATATGCCCAGTTGTTTCTATAGACTCACAACTGAAATTCTAAGAGTAATTTGGAAGTGGTCAAAATCAAGTACTATTTGAGACAATTTCTGGTATAGGTAAATTTGAGTTGACTTTCAAAAGACTGTTAGATGATTTGTGAAGAGGCAGATTCTGTAGAGTTTTTACTTTCTGGGTCTCAGCACATCACCTGTTTAAGAAAAGCAATTTCATTGCAAAGGACTCAGACAATCCCCTAGATGTGTGCTTTGAACCAATTATAATTCAGTGCCAAAGAGAACCAGAGCTGAAGCTTAGCTGACGTAGTGGTACAGCATCACTAATCTTTATAGATCAAGGAGAAAATAAAGAGTGGTTTGTAATTTGCAGGGCTGATCTAGAAAGCAGTGGCATGGAGTGACCTTTAACAAATTACTTATGTGATTGGTTATTATGACGTTGAGGAAAGGAACCAAAAGACCACAGGCAATATGTCCCAAACCAGGCTTATCCTAAGAATCATAAGGGAGGAGAGATGACAATTCATATATTAAGGTCTCTTCTCAGAAATGATGACTTACTGGTATGGAGTAGGGGTCATGTTTAGAGATCTCTGGTCAAAGAGTAAGTAAAACAAATTAGCATATTGCAATAATTATTCTTCAGTACAACTGATGTTCTTCAATCACCCCTTTCTAAGCATTTAGGTGTACTGAACATTGCATCTATGTTATGTAATTTAAACTATTATCTCCATTTCATAGACGTTCAGAGCCTATTCTATTCGCATAGCTGGTAAGCGAAAACGCAGATCTGTCCCACTTCAACTCCTGTGCCTTGAGCACCAAGTCTATTTCCTCCAAAAAGGTGTCATTTTCCAAAACTCTCAAGAGTTTTGGGCTCTGAAGTCTCACAGGCCGGATATGGAATCCCAATTGCACAATCCTTCAGCTGTGTGGACTTGCTGGCCATATTAAGTTGTTAGGTCATCGTAGGTGATAACTTTCTCATCTGTAAAACAGGGGTATTACTAGTATCTACCACTACTGGAGTTATGAGGAGTCATTGACTAAAATATATTAGAAAAAGACAAGTATGCTTGTTGGAAGTATGATGTCTTTTTCAACTTTCAGTAGATGTGAATTCAGTGTATGTGGTAATGATACCACATTTTTTAATCTTCTGTTTTAGGTGGAAAAAATTTGAAAGATTTTACAAAGTTTTTGTCTCCCCTTAAGTGTACCTCTATCATGTTTTACTGATGAGAATTGCCATTTTCTTTTGAGAATTCAAGACTTTCATCCAAAAAAAAAAAAAAAATGTTGCCCAGTATGACTTTTCAAAACATTAAGAAAGTATACTAAATTACCCTTCCTTTAACTATATGCCAGAAGATTTTCTCTTACTCTCCCAACTAAAAGCAATGTATCTTAAGTCCTACCAGATTTGCAGGCTTAAATCCTATGACTAATATTGGGCAGGCTCACCCAGGATTTATTAGGGATCAATGTGACCAATGGGTTTGGCAGCTGGTAGTTGTCCTCCTTTCTTCTAATGCTTTAAAAATAACATTGTTGCCATTATTACATCATTCCAGTGTCTCCAAATATGCTCATCAGTCTGACCACCGCTAAATGTTTTTTCATAAAAAAGAAACTTTCTGCTTCTCAAAAGGCGAGCCGACATCTGAGTACTGGCAAGTTACCAAACACAAATCTTTGTCTCCTTCCTTACCTCTTGCTGCCCAGCTGACTAGACAAGTAATACTCAAAATATTTGGGAAGCTTGTTGTAGCCTTCAGGAACATCAAGTTTCTCCTACTGATTAATTCTTACTGTTCCAAATTAGCAATGCAGTTCTTGTTCCAAGTGCTAAAACTGCCAGTAATGGTCTTACTTTTGTCTTAAAGACACCACATTTGAAGCCTAATGGCAGCACTAATCCTGATTTATTCTTCCAAATGCCAAACCTGGAAGAAAAGGTCAAAATGGTCAGTGGGTTCCCCTTAAAATAAAACAAGAGGAAACATGTCCAGAAGAGGCAAATGTAGGATGGCCTGAGTCTTGCCCTCATTTACTCAGACAGTCTACTTACAGTTCATCTGTCACCCAGGATCATGGTGAGTCTTCCTGGGTGGCTGCTGTCTTAGCCCCTGAAATATTTTGTTCATTCTTTCCCATTGGAGCCAAATGTCTCTTTTAAAAAAATTGCACTGCTCATGTTCCTAAGACCTCAAGATTACCTCCCCCTTAAAGCCATGCCAACTAGGAGGAGCCTCTCCTGTCTCAGTTCCCTCCTTTAACAAAAGTTTGCTCTCTCGTTAATCTTTTACATTCAAAACATTTTTGGCATACTAGACCTGCATTTAATTAGTACAAACACTTGGAAGACTATGCGTCCTGGCCTTACAAGGAAAGAAAGACAGGAAGAAATGTTTCAGGCCCAAAGATCTGTCACTCTAAAACCTAACAGCTTATCCCTATCATCTCTCGGCTATTGAGGTTAGAGGGTGGAAGCAATACTAAGTTTATAAACTATTTGGAAGCAACCCCTATTAGGATTAGTGCTCTACCCTATGTGAACAGGAGAGTTATCAGACTCTGACACCATGAACCGAAGCTGATCCAGCTTTCAATGTTTGAGCAGTGAAAGAGGTACCTTTAAATCCCAGCACTACTCATAATCTGGTTTGCTCTTGCTATCTTGTCTCCATCAGCCTGCTGACCTCGATGCCCACCAGTAGCTTCAATGTTGAATGTTCTCTTTTGTGATTTCATGCTTTTCCGATACAGCCAATTCACTCATGTCTTCACAGATATCACCAGGGTAAGAAATGGACCCTGTGCATTGTCCCAGGAGTGCAAAGGGAACTATCTATCCCAACAGCTTTCAATGCAGCCTCATTATACTCAGGGATATCCAAAGTGGCATGGGTGTGTGCAAACAGTTTCCCTCTAAAATAAGAGTTGCACATTATAATTAACTGTCACATTTCAGATATGCAACATTCGAAAACAAAGAACTGAGGCCCACATGTTCTCACTCATAAGCGGACCTTGACCAATTATCATAATACTATAAGAAAGAGATTGGCAGTAGTGGGAAACTGCCGAGGTGGGGAGGGCACACCTCATCGAGAAGAGTACCTGCATAATGAACATTTGTATACCTAGCCCTGAGTTGTACCCCACATTTTTGAAATAAAAAAATTTTTTATAAAGAATTTCTTACTGATTGAATCACATATTAAATGGTCCTGCTTATGTTCCACTTCATTATTTAGGTCAGATCATCTCATATGTTATTCCATGAAGAAGACAAAAAGCCACAAATATTACTTTGTTTTTCAAAGGGTAAAAATAGAATCTTTTACAGACAATCATGTAGGTATTTAAAGTTTTCTTTAAGTTTAATTTCATTTAGCACTTCACTTAGCCTATATTATTTCCTTCCTTCTAAGATGTGCAGCTATTAACACGTACTTTCTGTAATTTAGTTGTCATTCTGCAGTTATTAACCTAGACACCTGCACCACTAGCGCCAGATGTATAGATCATTTCTATCACTCCTTTCCTTAAACTTGCTTGCCTTTGAATCATTATGTGTAAATATTTTATTGCACTTAACATGTACTCTCTTCTTTTTCTGAGGGAGGAAAGCTTCCATTTTCCTTAGTCATCTCTTTTGTGGCTAATGTGTGGCAGTCAGTGCACAAGATTCTTCACGTGAACCTTTTTGTACGAGATCTATGGTGTGAACATACATTTCAAATTTCCACTCTTCTCCAATTCCTTCATCTTACTACCATTCACAATTCTGCATACATTTCTATGCATTCCATGGGAAATACATTCTAAAGTTACAGAAAATAGCAACATTTTACATACATGTAAGCAGCATGACTATAATTTGTATACATCCACATGGCCCCATCTCTACCCCCTAAGCAAACCCCATGAACCTTCCCTGTTTCTCCAACAGCCAAGAGGTTCTTCATTCATGTAACACGTGCTTTGCTTCTTGACATGACTTCTAGGGGACCTGGATACAGTGGGAAGACTTGGCCCCGCCGAGGAAGAATCAGAATAAAAACCATGCTCTGTGTATATGAGTGTGTGCATGTGTATGCACGTGTGTGTGTTCGGGTATCTGCAAACATGCATGAGTGCACATGAGCACATGTGTTCAGCATGTTAGGGAATGGAAACCCAGACCAGTGAAGGTACGCTCTGGGAAGAAAGTTCATATCAAGAATAGGTCTGCAGCATTGGTACCTGGGAATCTTGAGGCAGAGGGAAAGAGAGAGGATAAGTAGGACTTACTAACTAGTCTTTTTGCCTCCAGTCTTTGTCCTCCTTCAGTTCGCCTCCATATTGTAGCTGCCAGAAAATAGAAATCTGATCATGATAATCCCTTACTTAAAAGTCTTTAATAGCTCTCTGCTAACCCTCAAGATAAAGTCCAGACTCCTTAGTATGATATATAAAGCCTTTCATTATCTGGTTCCAGCCTTCATGGCTAGCTTTATCTCCCTCCACTCCCCACAAAGCTAGAGACATACAGCTTTTCTGTGTTCCTGAAACATGCTATAAGAACCAGGGTTTTTCTTTCATTTAGTACCATTATGACTAGGTGAATTCTGTGATTCCCAAGGAGCATCGAAAACTTTCTACTTCTGTTTTGTTTCTCTAATCTGGGACTTAAATATGAGCTATGACCCTTGATTATTGAAAAGGATCACAGGACAGAATTATGTTGCTTTAGGATGCTGTTTAAAAACATGTCCATTCAATTTTACTTCCTGAGACTACATGTTTCCAATAACTACTCCCTAAAAATTGAAAATGCACTTGGATTTAGTAGGGCATCATTTATTTTTAGTTTTTTTGTGTGTGTTTCAGCACCCATTAAAGTAAATCACCTCTAAATATTCTATCTCTTCAAACTATTGTATGTGTGTTTTAATACATGCTTGGAAAATTCCCTTTAGTAACTCATTTAGACTGCCATAAAAATTGGAAAATGTGATAAAAGATTGCACTTATTTTTGTGGTACTTTGGTGAGTGTAACTATCTAAAAGGCTTAGATCTGGACTTCAGATAGGAAGATCTAGTTCCTTCCTTGCATTGAGCAGCTGTACTACCGGGCCTCAAGTTTGAGTTCTGCCCTATCTTGAACCTGGTTGTGTGACACAGATCAAGTCCCTAAACGCCTCAAGGGAGAAGCTGCTACTCTGTTTCTACTTTATCCACAATGCAACAATTCTCAGTTCCTTGCAATCTCTCTTTCTTACCAGTCTCTCTACTTGGCAAGGTTATGATTGGATGCTTCTCATCACTGTATTCAGTCAGACTCCTGTGCATCTTCATTTTTCAGTTCTCATCCTGTTGGATTTTTTTATATCACTTAATATGGTCGATCTCTCTCTCCTTGAGACTCTGCCTCCTCTTAGTTTCTTATTCTCATTATACACTTGGCAGTAGCTTCTCTTTCATTTTCATGGGCTCTTTTCTTCTTTCTACCCACTAAATGTAGGAGTTCCCCAAGGTTAAGTTCTGAGCCCACTGTTCTCATTTTCAGTTTGTGAGTCATCTATCCTTGTGGTTTCATCTTTTATCCAAATTTTCATAACCCCCAAATCTTCATCTCAAGCTTAGACCTGGATTTAGAATGTTATCTAAATTCCTGTTGATTGACTCTGCTTGGATTCTCACTGGCAACTCCACTGTAACAAGTCAGAATAAACCACTTTATTTTTCCCTTCAAACAGAATCTTTTTTCCTGTCATTACCTGTGTATGCATTGGTAACACCAGTCCTTGCAGGAGAAATCTGGAAGTTCTTTTTGACTGCTCCTTCTTCTAACTGTCCCACATTTAATCAGTTTTTTGCCTTGCCAATTTTGCCTCTAACATATTTTTAATCTGACTTTTTACCTCATGCCTATTATATTGCCCAGGTTTTAATGAGTGTCCTCATAGACTCCTATGCATCCTAACTGATACATTTGTTAAATGAAAGAATGAACGGATGAATGGATGAAATGTTTTTTTATCATGCTATACAATTCTGTAATTTCCCACTTGTAAATGAGGAGGTTGGAAATGTTCTGTTGTATAACCTGCCATTTTCATTATTTCTAAAGCTTATCAATGTCTGCCCTTAGTCAACCAATATAGAATATTAACCCTCCAGCCATAAAATTGCAATCAAAAGCTGAATTTAGAGATAAGATGTTTGCAAAGCTTTTATAAGCAACATGTTTTTCATCTACTCCAAATGTTATAGTTAGATCAAATTAGAAAACCAGAAAATTATATATGGCACCCCATCAGTTTAGCCACCAAAATCTTGCCTTTATTAAGATTCATTTTAATATCATGTCCTTTTCTTTCAATAAAGGTAAATTTTTGCTAAATGCAACAGTAAATTGTACAGATTGGTGATAACATTAAATACTAGAGTGAACATGTAACCAAATGTTGAATTTCCACTTGACACGTTTTTTTTTCAAAATATAGTGCTAGGAAAACTGTTCCTCCTAAGGATCTGCTCCTTCATTAAAAAAAAAGAGGGGAAAACCACCAAGACAGAAAAATGACAATTATTTTGGTTTTCATGGTTGGCAGACTTGTGTCCTCTTTTGCAATTCAATTTCTTAAAACTATTTTATTACGTTCATTGTAAAATTCCTTAAGTTTAAAGGTGGTAGACAAAGTATTATGCAGTACACACTTAAATTTTAAAAATTAAGTACTTTAGATAATATTCTGAGGATAGTTTAATGTTTTTTGTTTGTTTTGTTTTGTGTTTTTTGATAGAGTCTTACTATGTTGCCTAGGCTGGAGTGCAGTGGCTATTCACAGGTATAATTATAGCACGCTGTAGCTTCGAAGTCTTGTACTCAAGTAATCCTCCCGCTCCAGCCTCCCAAGTAGCTGGGGCCGCAGCACTGGCCACTGCCCACAGCTTCATGATACTTTATGTGGCTACATGAATAATGCAGAGATAAACAGACAAAAATCTGTAAAGTTTGTAAGAGTTGGGACAGATAGCTTCCTTTTTACTCCCCCAATATGCTACTTTTTCAGTTCAGACTTTTTTTTAAATGCCACTTTTTAAATAAAAGTAATATTTATTCTGTAAATTTTAAATAATAAAAATGAAATACTAAAATATTTTTAAATCACATATATTCTGCCACTGGGCAATAATTTTATTATCATTGTATGTCTGTCTTCTAGTTTTTTATACATACAGAATACATATGTATGATTTTTAATGAATAAACCCATGTGAACTTGCATAAATTGTTTTTTATGTTCTGTACCACATTAGTTTTTACATTTTAAATATACTTGGATAATGTAATTTAAAAAATGAAATACTGTTCTATTTTATAATTTTTAACCAATTTTTATTATTGTACTGAATAAAAAGTAGATGGATTTAGAAGATTAAATTTTTTACAGATATAATGTAGTACCAACCATTAAGAAGCAGAGAAAATAATAATATACAGTAATAGAGAGTCATAAGTCTTAACTGAGCCACCTAGAAATAAAACAGAAATAATTAATATCTACTATGGCAGTGACAGGGAGACAAATAACTTCCTTGTGTGGACTGATTAAATCTTATTGTAAAATATTTTTTTTCAAGAGAAAGACTATAGGGTTGTAAATAAATATCCTTCTAACATTACAAGGTCACTATACACATTTTATCTCATTAAAATGAATGAATTCTCTATTTAAAGTATATTACCATACTTTCTAACCATACTTAAGTAAAGATGAGATGAGGATCAACTAAATCTAATTCAAAAAGCTCTTCAGTTTAAGGAATCTCCTACTGGGAACTAATCTTTAAACCAGGCATATGTGATAAATCTGGAAGGTACATTCACCATTGCAGGCAGGTACACAGGAGTTCTTTCCCAAACTATAGTTATAGCTAGTGCTCAGTGGGTAGAATAAATATTTGGTTTTATCCCCCATTACTCCTACATAGTGGTGTCTCCACATCCTTTACTGCCTCTGATAACCTTTCCAGAAGAATTTTCAAATACAGGTTTTTGGTGAGGGCAGAAACCCTGAAAGTAATCTCCAGAAATCCTAGCATTTGGTATATTTGTGTGTGTGTGTGTGTGTGTGTGTGTGTGTGTGTGTGTGTGTGTATGAGTGCATGTTTTACCAGAAGCAGCAACAGATGAAATGGAGGAAGAATTTTATTAGGCCCCCATTTTCAAAGTCTGACAATTTATTTCCCTCAGGGAAAAAAGAGGAAGAAAGAATGTTCTACTGGGGAGATACCACAAATCATTACCCTACCCTGCCACATGTAAACCCTTGTTTTAATCATTCCTCACATCGCCAGATTAAAGAAAAACAAAATCAGATGTAAAACTTTTTATTCCCAGAATTTAAGTGTAAGTAGAGCACATTTTATGTTCAGGCCAAATAGTCTCTTACTTTGAATCTGGAATACTAATATTAATGTCATCTAGAAGTTAGTTATGTAACACCTAAGAACTCAAGGGCTCTCATACAAGTGCACTGTTTACTTTCATGTTAGATAAGGTAGTAGGAGATACTTCAATCCAAAGTTACAGCAGAAAGAGAGCTTATAATCTGATGGACCTAATGTCATTGAATTTTAGAGATAAGTTCTAAAGTTAGAACTATTCACATTTTGTTTTAAACCTTTTCTTAGACTACATTTTGAGAAACTTTTTGGCTTTACAAAGTATGGCCTTTTAGTTGTTTTAAATGAATGCTGAGTTTTGGATGGGCCAACTATTCCTCTTACTTCGGAATCCAGAGTCACTGTGTCTGATTGGGCAGGCTGTGATCTTCAAACTCTACAAGAAGCTATTCACGTTCACGCAGACCAAAGCACTTGCTATCTTCACACAGGCACATCCTAAAGAGAAGGAAAAAAGGAAGGACAGAGCTAGGCATGCCTAGTTGTTCCAGATCCACCAGCCAGAGAAGTTCCTTCATCCTTCAGAAGGAGTAAATGAGGGGGTGGGGAAAGGTCTGGAGTGTTACGTTAATGATGCCTCACCACAGAGAAACACAAAGTCAAGGGCAAAAGAGGTTACCCTTCAGACCTCCATCCTGTGAAAATGACTTTTCACAAAAAATTTTGAAGATTACCATATTCAATAAATAATGCAGAGAAGTTAAAGGAAAAGATGAAACTATCAACTGATATAAATGAATTTTATATTCTGTCAATAACTATTTATCTCAAGGAAGTGACCAGAACTTTTTTGGGGCCATTTTTATAAGTAAAGTAGAGAAAATTAGTTCTTAATATTAGTAGTAATATATAATATTTAGATATTATGTTAGTATTTATGTCCCCAAAAGAGTACTGACTTCAAGAGGAATAATATATAGTAAAAGCCTCCCTTTTTATGGTGAGAATTATGAAACTTATCAGGAAACACAGCCCCAACTTTGATGCTCAGACATAATTATATCAGCTTGCATGCTTAGTACATTTCCTCCTCTTCACTATTTATATTTTAAAGTCTTATCCTTATAAATAAGCACTTTCTGTAACAGCATTAAAGGCAAAGGGCTGAAAATATATTTATCAGCTACAGAGAGTGTGTTTGTTATGGGCTGACCTAAAAATCATGCTATGAGGGGAGACCCAAAGAATCCTGGAATTTATTTATGAAAATATATATATATTTATTCTTATATGTTTAAACATCAGTCACCTTCCAAGTACTCTCCGCTTGATGCAGTACACCTACTGAGACGCTTTTTACACTGTTCAAAACAGTTTTTGATGCTATTACCTAGACGGAAAGAAAATTCAAAAAATAAAAGTTTTTGAACTCATCAATTTTGAGGCCTTTTAGTGCTTCTGCCGTTCTTTGTTTCACCTCTTCCAAATCAGCAAAATATTTTCCTCTGAGGACTTTTTCATCCAGGGAAACAGAAAACAAAAGAGACCAGGAAAAAAAGTCGCTTGGGGCGAGATCAGGTAAATAGGTAAGGTGAGATACTTAGGGTCATGCTGATTTTGGCCAAAAACTGCTGAACACTCAGTGCGATGTGAGCAGGTGCGTTGTCATGGTGGAAGAGCCAGTCACCTGTTTACCACAGCTCAGGAGGTTTCTTTCACAAATCATGAAGCAACCTTTTTTCAAAAGTTCTAGATAAAAACTTTGGTTTGCCATTTGATCTGAAGAAACAAATTCCAAGTGTACTACAAGGGGTCTGCTCTCCAAATATAATTTCATTTTTTGAGGTCCCACCCCTGGTATGTTTAATGAAACTTGCTCTTGGGAGTGGGGCACTGGGAGGAATTTTTGAAGGCCAAGACAGTCACTCTCAAAATATCATGAGATAGCCTCACCGAGAGACCAAGGGTGGGTTCAATGTTGATACCGAAGCAAAAGTCACAAGGGCAGACACTCGGAGTTGCAGGCACTGATGTGACACGGAACAGCCTCTCACATGGGCAATGCTAAAGAGTACATTTCAGGGTGAGAAAAGTGGCAATTTGTTATTAAATTTGGTTAGATTTATTTCCTTTTTAAAGCAGTATTAAATAATTGTTATGAAGAGGACAAAACATAAGTGAACTGGCGAACCATTTTTAACTTGCCCCAAAACATCCAGCTTTAGTGATGAAGCAGATAAGAGACACGTTTGTAGCATATGCTTCAAACTCTTCAAGCAATGAAGCCACTAGCCCCCTCCTCCATCCTAAGGATGGAGACTTGCTCCATTAATTGTTCTTCCTTGGACCAACAAATACCTGCCCATGTTACTTGACGCACTAGCCATAGAACTGACCTTTTTCTGTGACATGGCATTCATTCATTCATTCATTTTTCTACTCACTTTACTCTAGGTGTCAGACATACTTGAGTTCATTTTCTGACTCTGCTACTTAATAACCATGTGACCTTAGACGGGTTTCCTGCCTTCTCTGAGAACAATGAGAATCCACCTCACAGGGCTTTTGTGAGGATTCCATGAGAAATTTCATGTAAAACGTGAAAGTTTTGTCTGGAACACAGCAAGTATCAATTTAGATTTATTATTATGTTCATAAATATTTACCACACTACTAAATCTTGTGGATTCAAAGATTATTGACAAGTTGTCCCTCCTTCAAGTATAGCAGACAGGCAAGTGGCTAATCTTAATATTTTGACAAAATGTTTAAGCTAAGGGCTCAATTGTTAGCCCTGAGATGGTCAGTCTGTCTGATCCACTGCTTAATTTCCCAAATTTAGAGCAACGACTGGTCATCATTATGCAGAAAATAAGCAGTTTTAAGCAAATACATGAATAAATTAATGTCTGAATTATTGAACAAATGAATTATAAAGAGATGTACATACTATTATAGATACACTAAGGATCAGTTAATTCCTCAGGACAAGTGGGAAATAAGGCATGGATTTGTGTTTGTTAAGAGGGTGAGAAAAGGAAAAGCTTTTTGTTTGTTAAGGATGTAGGATCCAAGGGGGTAAGGATTTCTAAAGGCCGGCCTTTATACTCACGCAGAAAATTTTCAGGTTGTGCAATTAGGTTAAGATATTTGAATTTGAAGATATAATAGGATCAAAAGTTCAAGGCTAAGAACACAAAGGGCATTTTTAAGGGCTAGATGGAGCATGGGCATACAGGGCAAAGACAGGGAAAAGGAAGAAGAGGCACAGAGGTTGATCTGAAATGTACATAAAGAGCGGCTGTGAATTCTAAGGCATTTGGGCTTCATCCTGTAAGCGATAGGGAACCATTGACAGTTTCTAAGGAAGGGAGACACAGCTTAGGTTCTGACAGTGCTTTTGTGTATAAAAGTTTCTGACTTCCACCATGCGGCTTTGCCCCCCACAAATTCCATATCATAAATGAAAAGGCTGTCATTTGTGCTGTCTGTATAAGTCCTGCCCCAGGCATTTGTACATGAGGTGTTTTTCCATTTTATCTTGTAACATCTAATGCCATCAGCTTTGAAGTAAGCATCCTTCCTTTCAAGTTGCTTGGTATGCTTAATTCTGTGGTTACCTGATAAAGTGCCCAATGTTGTAAAGTTTAGAGCTTATTTCTTAACACTATAGATAAATCAAAAAGAAGAGTGATCATAGCTTTGGATTGGAGTTCATCAAGGAAAGGTTTCTCCAAGAGTCAAGGTTTAGGTACTGAATATAATGCAGCGAATCCATTTTATACATGATATTAAATGGAAAAAATATGTATCTGAGAAGAAAATCCAATTTAAAGACTTCAGAGATCTGATATCTCCTTAAAATAGTGCTAGCTACAATACACTCTCTCACTGAAGAAATATTTATTTGCCTCATGAATCTTGGGCCTATGAAGGAAAATGGCAATTTCTGAAGTATAATTTAGGACTGCAGAAAAAGTGAATTGATGAAAAAAGTTGAAAGTCGGGATGTTTTGTTTAGAGATCTTAGGAAAACGAATACAAAGAACTAAGTCATATGTACAGGATTTTAGACTAATTGCTCACATTGGAAAACAGGAGCACAAAATTTTCCTTCAGGTTTTTAGAAGTAAAACCCGATCTTGTGTTTAATACACAAAGCCCCCTTGGCCTTAACACATCCTTCCTACATCCCCACTTAGAGGACAAGAGAGTTCAAGCTGTTTACAGCAGGAATGTCTACCTTTGGGCTTTTTAAACCAGGTTCAAACCAATCACATTCTCCTTCTTAGGTCTTAAAATAAGATCAAACAGTGCAAAATTCCCTTACTAGTATTTAAGCCCAGTTGCCTCTGTCCAGATGACTCCTATAATCCAGCCAGGCAGAACACCTCACCCTGCTGTTCCTGCTGATTTTCTGTGTGTCCTTTGATTGTAAGTAATTATCTCCAGCTGTCTCCGCACCCTGGCCTCTTTAACTCCTCAATGTCTGGCCTCAGAGACTGCCAGGCTGGAGGAAACTTAGGGCCCTGAGGATCGCTGCATAGAGTGGCTGAACACTGTCCTTAAAATTAAATATATAGGTGGTGCCATGCCCTGAGATTCTTCTCCAACCTCTTGAAGCACTTTCAATGTACAAAGTCAATAAGCAAGAAAGAAACTTCTCAAGGAAGCCTTTCCAAATTTTAGTCAAAGACTCTGTCCCAGATTATGATGTCCCCTAAATCCATCTACTGTTGTATTAATTGAAGAAAAAAACCAAAACACTTAAATAAAACTTTTTTCTTGATATTTTCTACTATTTTCTTTTTTAAATGATCATCTATACTTTGTGAAATATTATGTGAGGTTAAAGTATAGTCTTTCATCTTTGCATGGATTTTTTTGCATCGGAAGGCAAAAAAGGAATACAAACTTTTTATTGATACAAATGAGTACGTCTGTATGCATGTATAATTATGTAGGAATGAAGTGAACTGAAAAATCTAAAAAAAATTTTTACACTTGACATTGTTTGCCCTAGTCAAGAGATGCTATAGTTTGCAACTGAAAATTTAAGAGACTTGAGGAAATTCTTAATTTTCGTAGGCATTAGTTGTGACAACAATATTTTTCACAAAGCACAATTTTCAGGCAGATCTCTAATGGCATTGCAATATTTGACAAAAGTTCTTGACTACAAATCTCTAACAGTTAAGAAGCTGAGAGACCAAGCTCAGTGGCTCACACCTGAGTATTGCTTGAGCCCAGGAGTTCGAGGCTACAGTGAAGCTGTGATCACACCACTGCTCTCTACCCTGGAGGACAGGGCAAGATCCTGTTTTTAAAAAAAATCAGAGAGTTTTGGAAAAAACTTTTAAATTGAGTTGCATGATAAATGTGTTGGGATCTTAGCTGTGTCTTTCTTTGCTCCTTCTCTTTAACAGTACTTACCCTCGATGGTATTTATCAGGGCCAAGGGGTTTAATCTATGCAAAATACTGAGAAAAAGCTACAGTTCATAAAAGGATTCAATAAAGGCTAGTTATCATTACCATTGCTATTAAAAGTACTTTCTATATTTATGTGTAATTTACATATTACAATGTAAGCACAATAGGTAGTAATTTTCTTCTTTGTATGTTTCTGTATTTCTAAATTTTTCTACAATAAGTCTGTTTTTATTTTGAAATCACAGACACATACACACACAATCAACCCACAAAAAACAATATTTGTAAGGAAGAAAATCTGAATATGAAGCATGACTCATCTCTCTGAGGTCAATTTTTCAGAACTTCAGCAAAGCATTTCATCTCTTTTAGCCTCAGTCTCCTTATCCATAAAAAAGAACTGGCTAAAAACTACTTCAAATAGTGAACAGTGTGAAATAAGATGAGTGTCTATTTTTTTATTATAATTTCTTAAGCAGCTTCTATGTTTTGTGCACTAAGTGCTATAAATACATTTTCCCATTTAATCTTCACTAAAAGGGGGGTGAAACACTAGTTATTATTCTTATTTTCAACTGAAGTTTGAAATATTCTACAAACATTTCAATAAAAGTAAATTGTCCAAACATACACTGAAATGAGAGATAGACCTGGGTGTAAACCCTTATTTTCATTAAGACATTTTTCAGAGTTCAGTCTTTCTTGGTACTAGAAAATTTCTATTTGACTCTGCAGTTAATTTTAAGGTAATAGAATATAGTTTCCAGATACAAAACAATAATTCTTCTGTAATGTACATTTTCTTAGCGGTATAAGTTACAGAAATATGTTCCCTACTATAGATCAAAGAGAATCTGTTCATTCAAACTTCCCACAGTCACTGATACCCATCATAGAGCAAAAGCTCTCTATCTGCTCTCCATGGACGATATGATTTCACTGTGCAGGTCAACTTATTATCACTAGTATGGAGGATGAATGTGTATATAATTCACATTCTGAATTATATCCTGAAATACACACTTTCTCTGGAAATGAATTTGCCTTTCCTGCACACAAATCTTCTTCCAAAACTACCATCTATGAAACTACAGAATGCCTTATCCTCCATCATGGTACTTCACACAGCATTATTTCTGATCAGGAAATTCATTTCATAGCAGATGAAGTGGGGCAATGAGCCCATGATCATGGAATTCACTGGTCTAATCATGCACTTATCATTTTGAAGAAGTTGACCTGATAGAATGGAGGAATGGCCCTTTTACAGACCCAGTTACAGCAAAAGCTAGGTGGTAATGAACACCTTGCAGGAATGGAGCAATGTTCTCCAAGAAGCTGTATGTGCTTTAAATCAATGTCAGATATACGCTGCTGATTCTTCTATAGCCAGGATTCACTGGCCAAGAATCAAGGCACAGGAATGGGAATGTGCGGCACCACTCACTATTACCCCTAGGATTCACTAGCAAAAGTTTTGTTTCCTGTCTCTACAAACTTATGCTCTGCTGATCTTGGTTTGCATGCGCTGCTCTAACCAAATACCACAAACTGGCATATAACAACGGAAATTTATTTCTCTTAGTTCTGGAGGCTGGGAAGTCCAAAATCAAGATGTGGGCATATTTAGTACCTACTTTCTGCTTCATAGATGACATCTTCTCACTGTGTTCTCACATGCTAAAAGGGGTCTCTGAAGTCTCTTTTATAATAACAATAATCTGAATCATGAGGTCTCTGCCTTCATGACCTGATCACCTCTCAAAGGCTCTTCCTCCAAATACCCCCACAATGGGTATTAGATTTCAACACATGAATTTCGGGAGCACATACAGTTCATAACAACTGGTCTAGAAACCTTAGTTAGCATGTTTCCACTGGAAGACACAAGAATTACTACGCAAACTGGAATTTAAGACTGCCACTTGGCCACTTTAGGTTCCTCATGCTTCTAAATCAACAGGCAAAGAAGGGAGTTACTGGCTGGAGTGATTGGTCCTGACTATCGAGGAGAATTGAACTGCTACTACACAATGGGGATAAGGGATATAGGAGATCCCTCATGGCATTTCTTAGTATTACCATGCCATGTGATTAAAGTCAGTAGAAGCCGGGCTCAGTGGCTCAGCCTGTAATCCTGTGCTTTGGGAGGCTGAGGTAAGTGGATTGCCTGAGCCCGCGTGTTCGAGACCCGCCTGGGCAAGCGAGACCTCATCTCTACAATAAATCAAAAAATTAGATGGGCGTGGTAGCGCGCGCCTGTAGTTCCGGCTACTTGGAAGGCTGAGGCGGAAGGATCACCGGAGCCCAGCAGATCGAGGCCACTGCACTCCAGTCTGGGCGACAGAGTGAGACTCCAACTCAAAAAATAAAAAATAAAAATAAAAATAAAGTCAGTAGAAAACTATAACAACACAATTAATGGCCTAAATCCTTCAGAAAGGAATATTTGTGTCACCCCACCAGGCAAAAAACCACCACCAGCTGAGGTGCTTGTTAAGGGTAGTTATAAAAACAAATATGGCCACATAGCCAGTTGCAGAAATGATGACTATAATTTTTATGAATATTTATTCATTGTTTTGTTATGAATTTGTGTGTGTGCATAGAAATATATCTGTGTATATATCAAATATCTTTGTTTCTTGTCTGATGCATATCCTATAACAAAATATGCATTCATAATAATAATAATTTGACGTCAGAATTTTAAAGTTATAGGATATCAAGGAGAAGAATAAACATCACCCAAAGACTTGCATCTTCTCCTGGGAAAAGCACAGTGTGTTTTTGGTTATATGCAGGATAGTTATTTTATGTTAGATAGAAGTATGACCCTTGATTATTTTTATTTGGAGATTAAATATGGTAAAGGAAATGTTATGGGTGCCAAGTTGACAAGGAATGAACTGTGACAGTTAATTTTATGTGTCAACTTGGCTGGGCTATCATATACACTTATTTATTCAAGCACAAATTTAATTGTTGCTGTGAAGTTATTTCATAGTGTGATTAACATCTAGTCTGTTGACTTTAAGTAAGGGAGCTGATCCTCAATAATCTGGATGGGGCCTCATCCAATCAATTGAAGCCCATATAGCAAAAACTGAGGTTTGCCAGGGAAGAAGAAATCCTGCCTCAAGACTGCAGCATCAACTCCTGCCTGAGTTGCAGCCTGCCTGCCCCATAGATTTCAGTCCTGCCAGCCCCAACAATTGCATAAGCCAATTCTTTAAAATAATAATAACATACATTAATATATATTTTACAAATTTGTATCTATACATATCTATACATATATATGAACTCATATTGTTTCTATGGCTGATACAGTGGGATATCTTGTTCCATATAATATATGTATGTGTATAAGAGGACATCTTGAGAATTGATCCTTTAGTTTTTTATTTCTTGATGTCTCTGAAGTTAGTATTTATACTCAAGATAGAAGTTTCTTATATTCGCAGAAGGAGACACTTTCGTAAATTCCTTCCATCATATGTAGGACATGAATATGCCTGTATTTCTTGAATAAAGCTGTTAGAAGTTCCTAGAAAAGTTTTCTAAAATTGTTTCTTCTTAAGGTATTAATTATTCTATTTTAATAATGTGAAACTTTTTTTAATTTTCAGAAGCATTTTTGCAGATAGCATTATATTATAAATTCAATTTTGGCTACTTCTCTGAGCTCAGGACCTAAGAAGGGGACTTTCAATACAAAAGAAAAAAATAGACTTCTCTAATGCAGGTGCTAAGATGGGAGACAGTAAATATCTGTCTTGCAAGGGCATGGCCAGTGTACTTAAGGAACAGTGAAATATATATCTGTTATTTATAACAAAAAATCCAAGTCAGGAAGGATAATAGCAATGCTAAGGATCAGGCTTATGAGAGGCAGCTATTCTTCTGAGATATAGAAGAGCACAATGAGGCCAATAAAAGAATCACACAGTAGAGTCAATAGTATCTGAGGAGCAGATATCTTGTAATGTGAAGTACAGTTGCCCCTCCATCTAAACCTGGTTTATAGATATCCAATTCACTACATAGAGCATGGCAAACATAACTCTTGGGAAAGGCATCTTTAACGTTGGGAGGGAAATCATCTTTCCTGACTTGCACTCCTCTAAGAGATCTTTGGAGTTCATATTATATTCCACATATTGCTCCCATTATTGAAAAGCTATAGCCAGTAGTCCCAACATATTTATGTATCAGTCCCCAATAATAAGAGCAATAAGCAAGGCCATGTGATAACCTCGTATCAGTTACTAGGGGCAGATGGAAGTCATTAAGTTACTGGGTTTCTTATATCTTGCAGATAGAGTAGATTTTCTCTGGTCTTTATTAGGAGTGGATTTCTTTAATTTACATTGCCTGAGAAATTGCATTTTAAAAGGTTATATTTATGTACCTGGAAAAGGTCTTATAAAACATGAAGATTAACTGCAGGGTTAATGAGAAGACTTACAGTGGCTCAGAAAGGCCACATGGTATCACAGAGAAAAGTCTTAAAGGGAAGTCAAGGTTTATTCCCAAGGCCTACATCTGATTTATTGTGTCTCCTTGGACAAGTCACTTAACTTACCATCATCTCTTTCTCCAGCTGTAATAATATTCCTACCTCATATCTCAGAGGAGTATTGCAAAAACTCTTACCGAACCCAGACTAGAATTTTATTACTGTTAGGGAATAGCTTTTGGCACCTCAGAAGACAGAGTTAAAAAAAAATCCATTAAATATAGATATGATTGTGATGATGGCATTATGTATCACATCTAATTTCCCTTCTTAGTTTACAGAAAACTTTAAGCAAAATTAGATCATACTGTTTTTTTAGAGAATTCTCATAATTAACTCAACTTCAAGATTTTGAGAAAAAAAGAAGCAAACCCCTATGAGAGTTTTTGCCAATCACTACTCACAGAAGCTTTTTTACAGAAACACTAGAGGTTTTATTAACTAATATTTAGGATGTGTGATAATAACAACTACAAAAAAATAGTAGTGCTATTTATACTATTCCTTCAGTCTCCTAGAATTAAAGCACAGCATATAATTCCTGCAGTAGGTGTTACCTTTGGCATTCAATATAAAAAATGTGTTGAAATTCTGAAGTGTTATGTAAGTGTTGATTATTAGTAGCAGTATACTATGAGAGAAAATTTAAAAGGCAGGATTGGAGGTATTTTTCACTTTCTTTTTTGCTCACATCCAGGATTTCTTGCACACATAAGATTTTTACTTTTCCCCTCTTAATTATTTTCTCTCAAGTAAAAACTAGATGGGTGTCCTCATATTATTAGCATAGGTTTTATAGGTAAGAAAGAAGAATATATGTGTATGTGTTCAATGATCATAAATATCAAACATTAAAAATTACGTGAAACATGCTACATCATGGGGAACCTTGAAAGCATTATGATAAATGAAAGAAGTTGAACACAAAAGGTCATATATGGTATGATTCTATTTATGTGAAATGCCCAGAATAAGTAAATCCATACATATAGAATGTAGATAGTGGTTGCCATGGGTTGGGGAATGGGGAAGTGGGAAGTGATTGCCAATGATATGGGGGGTCATTTTAGGGTGATAAAAATGTTCTGGAATTAGATAGTGGTGATATTAGCACACTTTGTGAATATACTAAAAACCAATGAAATGTACACTTTAAAATAATCCATTTTATGGTATCTTAATTATATCTAAATAAATAACATTACCACAGAGAGAAATGGATAAGAAAAAAATTATTTAATTTTAGGTCTGCTAAACTTAGTATCAAGGCAATATATTTTCAATCTTTTAAACATGATAAGAATTTATTTTATGATTAATGTTGCATAAATTGTTTTATCATCCTAACTACCTTTGGTGAGAAACAAATATATTTTAGAAATACTGTCGTACTTGAATTTTCCTACTGAAAAGTACACTTTCCTTGGCCTATATGATTTTGTATTCCTTATAATGATTTAGAATCAGAAGACCTGGGTTTCAGTTCTCCATGAAATATGTCTTGTGTTTGTGCTATAGGACTTGACACAGTTTGCACCTCATGTGTGTCATTCAGGCTGTGACGAAACGGTACATGCTCCCCAAACCCAATGTAACAGGTCCAACCAGAAGGAAAAAAATCACATGATAATTTGATTAGACAGACTTAATTATAAAGAATTATTAAATTACAATGGAGGTGTAACTACATAGACTTAAGGAGAACTATATCTAAAGGGCATCTTAGGGCTAAGGACGACTTGGATCCCCACACCTGGGCTGCCAAACTCACTGGAGAAGCATGATGGCGGGCAAATGGATGGGTGGAGAAGTTCACTGGCTTGCCCAGATTGAAGCTGGCCCACAGACACCAGCAAATAGGCAAGGACACACCAGGGCGCGGGTGAACTGAGGCTGGTGGGTGGGTGTTTGGAGAGAGTCTAGTGTTGCTGCCAGCGTGAGGCCTGTGAAACTGCATCCGACCAATCTGGTTGAATTTTTTTTTTTTTTTTTGAGTCGGAGTCTCACTCCCTCCCAGGCTGGACTGCAGTGGCACTCAGGCTCACAGCCACCGCAGCGTCGACCCTCTGGGCTCCAGTGATCCTTCCGCCTCAGCCTTCGGAGTAGCGGTTACTACAGATGCACGCTACCACGCCCGGCTAATTTTTGATTTATTGTAGAAACAGAGGTCTTGCCAAGTTGCCCGGGCTGGTCTCGAACCTGCGGGCTCAGGCAGTCCACTAGCCTCGGCCTCCCCAAGTGCTGGGATTATAGGCTGAGCCGGTTCAACTTTTATGGAACAACGTTGTGTTTTGTTTTTCAGTTGCCATGAACCCGGGTTGACGGTCATGTAACCTGAGCATGTCCAGATGAACCAAGCATGCAACCACTGAGGGAACCTAAGTGCTAGGACAAACGAGTGGGAACTGCTTGGCAGGATCCAGCATCCAATGAGATCAAGCTCTGGCGTCACCCCAAGGTAAGATCCAGTCAGATTGTGCCTCCCAGCATTATCTCACTGCAAGATCCAGTCAGATCACACCTCATTACCCTATGCTTTTAAGACCCTACCCAGCTCCCAGCTCAGGGAGACACATTTGAGCATTTCCTCTGGTCTCCTTTTCAGTTAGCTTGCAATAAACTTTTCTCACTGTAAAAACCTGGGGCTTCAGTGTTTGGTTTTCCATAACATGCAGACAAATGGAGACAGTTTGGTTAGATGAGATCTGTAGTATGTGGGGTCTACACCAGAAGGGATGCTGGGGGCAATTGTCAGTCCTGTGCTCGGACTGCAATGTTATTGAGGGATTGTATGTACACTCTGGGCATGCAGCTGGGACACAGCACTTGCTGAATGTCACCATATACAAGCACCAAGGGACTATATAGCAGGACTAAGAGAAATCAAAACTCATCACACCAGACCAGGAAAAGAAGCCCCCTTCCAACTACAATATTCTTCCAGCAATACTTATTGACAAAACTTCCCAATTAGTTCACTTTTTAAAAGAAATGTTTAGAGTCTAGTCCAATATTGTAGAACAGGCACTGAAGTATCAATGTGAAGGTGACAGGCAGTAAATTAACTGGTAGACTCAGTTTTATTTTCTTCTTGGACATACAGCTTGACTATATTTGTCAGCTTCCTTGCACTCAAGTGGGGTAATTGAGGTAAGTTCTGGCCGAGGAGATAGAGGCAGAAGTGCCCCTACAAACTATGTCTATCCCTAAAACACTCACAAAACTGGAAACAAATGATCCTAAATCCTCAGGAGATGGTAGATCTACAAGGTAGATTTATCCTGGATCCCTAATTCATTCCTTTGAGGAGAGAACCCAGGAGAGTCACCTGATCCGAACCATCGATGCTGAGGCTGTTGCATGAATTAAAAATAAATCTTTATGATGAATAACCATTGGGATATTGCAGTTATTGGTAATAGTAGTTAAACTTTTTTGACTAATCTGAATAATGAGTAAATGAGTATCTTTTTTGTAATAGGTGTCTTGAAATTAGGTGCTACCATATCAATAACCTAAAATATATGGCAGTGACTGAATGGTTAGACAGTGGGCAGCAAGGTCTGAGACATCAGAAGCTGAGAAACTGATACTCCGTGTTATGCAATGGCAAAATATTGGGTGAACAGTGCCTGCAACAACTTGGAAGGAAGACTTCCCCAGTGAGCTTATGTTTCTAGTAGAAGCAGTAGAGAAGAAAGTATTTGAATGTGTTGGCTTATTCATTGCTTTGAAAAAAAGATTGCAAGAAAGTTGAGCTCAGCAGCAAGCATATAAAAAATGCTCAGCATCAGTAATTATCAGAGAAATGCAAATCAAAACTACAATGAGATACCATCTCACACTGGTCAGGATGGTTATCATTAAAAAGTCAAAAAACAACAAGTGTGGGCAAGGCTGCAGAAAAAAGGGAACACTTGTACACTGTTGGTAGGAATGCAAGCTAGTTCAACCTTTGTGGAAAGCAGTTTGAGTATTTCTCAAATAACTAAAATTACAGTTTGACCCAGTAATTCCACTCTTGGGAATACGCCAAGAGGAACCGAAATTGCTTACCCAAAAGATACCTGCACTCATTTGTTTATTATAGCACAATAGCAAAAACAAGGAACCAACCCAAATGCCCATCAAAAGTGGACTGGATAGAGACAATGTGGTACATATGCATGATGGATATACCATGCAGTCAAAATAAGGGCAAAATTATGTCCATTGCAGCAACATGGATGTAGCTGAAGACCATCATTCTAAGTGAATTATCACAGAAACAAAAAACTGCATGTTCTCACTTACAAGTGGGCACTAAACATTGGGCACAAGGACGGGAACAACAAATGCTGGACACTGCTAAATGAGCAAGGGAGGGAGGGAGGAAAAGGAATACACCCATTGGGTAAAAGAGAGGACTCATTAGAAGCCCAAATCTCACCTTCATACCCCATACTTGTGTAGCAAATCCTCACATGTTACCCCATGATTCTAAAATAAAAATAAATAAAATTTTAAAAAAGAGTTGAGCTCAGAAATAACTTGGTCAGCTTATAAGCAGCAGTAAAAGAAAGGAGAAAGAATTCTGAAATTTGGGGCTTTGCAACAAGACTGGAAAACCTCTTTCTTTCTTTCTTTCTTTCTTTCTTTCTTTCTTTCTTTCTTTCTTTCTTTCTTTTCTTTCATTCTTTTTTGAGTTGGAGTCTCACTCGGTCACACAGGCTGGAGTGCAGTGGCAGCCACTCCAGAGTCGACCTGCTGGGCTCCAGCAATCCTTCCACCTCAGCCTTCCAAGTAGCCAGAACTACAGGCGTGTGCTACCACATCCAGCTATTTTTTTTTTTTTTTAATTGTAGAAAAGAGGTCTTGCCAAGTTGCCTGGGCTGATCTCAAACCTGTTGGCATTACAGGCTGAGCCACCAAGCCCGGTTACCTGACTGTTTCTAGACCTCAAGAAGTAATACATAAGATATTATAGTGGTTTTGAGAAACAAAGGCCTATTAATACCCATAGTGTGGCAAAAAACAGATAAATTAATTTCTGCATAAGTCTTTCCTTTCAGATTGCTTTAAGATAGCCACCATTAAGTTGAGAGAGAGAGAGAGAGAGAGAGAGTGAGAGAGAGAGAGAGAGAGCACGTGCCGTGTGGTAGACGGGAAGAAACAAGCATATGTAGGAAAAAAACTTTGGGTATGATTGGTTACATTGAAATGACTAGAAGCAAAAACATCAGAAAACTGTCAAGGAAACAGGCAGATAACAGGCAGATAAAGTTACATCCCCTAAGCAGAACACATGTCCCAACATGTTCAGATATGGCCATAGAAAATGACCTTGAGACTGAGCCTCCTTGAGATAGAGTCAGAGGTCACAAAGAACAATGAACAAGGGAGTATCTCCCAGAAAACAGAATGAGAATCTATTGAAGGAACACCAGGGTAGAAGCTCTTAATAATGTCTATCCCATAAGGTTTCAGAATTGCTATGGATCAGGAGCTGCTGCTTTTCCTATTCTTTTTCCAAATGGGTCATTGTAGCTACTCTATCCATGCTTCTCTTTTGTTTGTGGGGTACTGGGTGGGGGTTGGTTATAGATAATTTATCTTTTTACTCTCTGAGTCACTGGATCACAGGAAACACATCTGAACATGACAGTAAGGACTCATTCCTCAGAACTTAGGACTTTCAGTGAATGCAGGAGCTGTATGTGACTTAATGTTATCTTCATCAGGAGGGGATAAGTGTCTTCCATTTGTGAGAGAAAGAATGAAATGTGTATTTGATGAATGGAAGGTAGACATTAGTAGACTTTTGAATCAAACTCTTGTTTCTTCTTCTTCTTGTGCCACCATTGTAGTCATGCTATGCTACTTTTCTAAACTTTGGCCAATAGAATGTGAGTGGAAGTGCTGCAGATCACTTCTAGATCTATCTTCCATTTCCTTTTGTCCTCTCCAGACGCTGAAGGCTCTCTGATTCTAGGGGAAAATGGAGTCATAAGATGAAAGAAATCTTAGAGTCCTCATCGGGGACAGAAATTGCCCAGAAAAACTACTGAATCTGGAGACCTCGGGTAGAACTATTGTGTAAGTGAGAAGTACACTTTTATTTTGTTCTAACCCACTTAAAATGTGATTGTTACAGAAGTTAGCTGTTCCAGGCAGATGCTCAGAACCAGCTTCAGTTAAGCTATGGAGTTGGGAATATGGATCTGTTTTTAAAAGAGTGGTGATGACTTGGGTGAAGTAGAAAGATGCAGAGCAGAAAACCACAATCTGGTCATAAAGTAAGTTGGAAAACAGAAGGGGAACTAGGAATCAGAGAAAGAAGGAATCAGAAATAAAAAAAAAAAACAAAAAAACCGGCACACGATAGTGATGACATATTCCATATCAAACTGCTGCTACTTGACTAGACTTTTGACTATTAAAGCACAGCTTTGCTTTGACTGAAGGTGCTGGACATATTGTTTAATCCCTATCACCCTAGAGTGATATTATCCAAACTAGAATTCTATTCAAGAGTGTCAGAGATGCTATTCAGAATTACTCTAGAACAACAGATAGAATCCGCAGTAACTATGGCGAAAGTAGATGTGTGCTCATAGTTCCCATACTCAATGGTTCTGTGCAGCTTTAAGATTAAACAGATACAATCAATAAGTTCAAACTCTTTCTAAATGGAAAATTGCTCATGTTCTTGTTATGACCCCAGTGAATATTTTTAAAAATCAATGAATTAATGAAACATCCCACCATTGTATCCTTAACAGATTTCTAAGTGTCCATTTCTTAAGGAGGAGCTTTGGTGTACCTGAAGCAGCTTCTAAAATAGGGCATTTCTGACAAATCCTGTTCACAGTGTGTTATTAGGACACAAATCCAGATCTCCTCTGCCACCCCTAAAGAGAGACCTTCAACTCTCCCCCTCCACAACATACATCTCCACACAGCAAGCACAGATGTCCTCGTGGTAGGGAACAATTCATTTTCATGTTTGTTTCGCGAAAGGTCACCAGTGGTGAGTCTGCAGCTGAGTGCAAAGTGCAGATTAGGAAGTAAAGTCCCCACTCCCTTGATGCATTAGCACATCCTCCATTAAGCTTCTCTAAGAGGGGCGATCCTGGGGCTGACGGAACTTTCCTGCTCCAGGGGCTCTTGTCTCCTGGGGCCAGTTTCAGAGGGGTGCCAGTCTAGCACAACTCCATTTTTAGTTTATTCCCAAATGTGCCTCTCTGATATTTGCTGCTCGAGTTTCCTTTCCCACCCCCCAACCCAGCCTCAATTTAGAAACCGAATGTTAAAATAATTGAAGACACTTTTTGCATAATTTGCTTCTTAGCTGTGCATTGTATAAATTGTCATTTAAAAGACTAAACATAAAGCAAAATTTCCATTATGAATATTAATGTTGGAAAGAACATCAGGAGATTGTGTGACCCAGTTCTCTCTCTTGGTAAGAAGGAAAGTTATAACCACCAAGGAGGCACAGGCTCCTGAAGTGCCTGAGGAGAGAGGCTCCATGGATGTGACCATCCTTCATGTCAAATCAGAGTAAGATCTCCCACGAGACCACAGAAAGCCCTTATAACAAGTACCACGAATAGTTTCATGAAAATGGATTAATGTACATAAAGTCTTTAAAATAGTGGGTACACATAATAAGCAAAATGCTTTAGCTTTATTACTATTCTTAATAGTGGTAGACTATTGCATTAATAAAAAATATTCGTTGTTTTTATAATAATATGAGTTATATATACACTATCGATAATATTAATATATTTTTAAATGTACTAAATGATTATTTAAAGGATGAGAGAACTTGGCAAGTTTTATGCTAAAAGAGAGAGAAAGTAAGGGGAGGGAGAGAGAGCGAGCGAGCGAAAGAGAATCTTGATCTGCTGTTGGTGTTTAGGGTGAGTAGAGTGATTCAGAGGGGAAGCAAAGAGGAAGTAAGGGTGGCTATAATAACTGAATAAGTGACAAGTTTGGAAGCCTTCCCACCACTTGGCAGAAATGACTTGTTCCATCTTGTCCTACATTACCATAGTACTTGTAGATGGAAGTTACATCAAGATAAAATTTGTTCCCTACTTAAAGTGGGAGGGCGTAGTAGTTACGAGAAAGCCTTTGCAATCTCCCTACCTGAGTCCAAATTCTGGCTCTGTGACACCTTTACTATGTGACCTTGAACATGTCACTTAAGATCTCTGTAGCTCACTCTTTTTATCTGTACAATGGAAATGCTAACACTGCCTGCTTGGTAGTTTCTTTAGGAATATTAAGTTAGTTCCTATGAGTTAATGTAAAATACTTAAAACATAGTGATCACTGTGTGTGAGGGCACTTTAAGTTTTATGAACACCAAAGGAAATATTTACAGTAATAAAAGTTGTTTCTAAAAATGGAATACGGTATCTAAGGAGGTGGTGAATTTACTACCCTTTGGGGGGCTTATACACCTATTCCCCACAACTCTGGGAATATCATATGTATCTGGATAATCTACCTAAATATCAACCATTTTTTTCTTTCTTTCACTTTTGCCTCTTAACCCCTGCTCCTCCAACTTCATAATTTCTCCTTTATTGGGACAACTTTACTGTTGGATATTCTTTATTCAAGAGATGCCAAAAGCAGAAGGAAGAGAGAGAGAAAGAAGCTTGGGGCTTCAGGTAAAGAACTTAAGTCATTAAAAAGACTCGAATAAGATACAACTGCCCAGGTCCTAGAACAAGGAAAGAGTGTTTTATGCTAGGTGAAGAGAAAGGGACTACATAGCTTTTATAAGTCCCCACAAAAAGGGCCCTGTATTTCTCTCCAGTTTGAGTTCTCAAAGCTGGTGGGGGCTCACCTCTAAACAGACTCAAGGGTTTCAGAACAGGGATGTGTTTTTGCCTGAAGCAGATTCTAAGCTCCTCCTTAATGCCCTGGAACAAGTGTCAGAAGTTAGAAGGGCCTCCTGGACAAGAATGAGGCAACCTGCTCCTTTATAAACACTAAAGGAAATATTTAAAGTGACAAAAGTTTTTTCTAAAAATGGAATAGTGTATCTAAGGAGGTAGTGAATTCACTCCCCTCTGGGGGGTTTATACACATATTCCCCACAACCCTGGGAGTGTCATATGTATCTGGAACAGCCAGAAAGACTGACTTTTTTAGCAGATAGCATGGAAAGAAGACACCAAGGATTCGGTGTCTCTTCCCCACAGTGTGGACTATGTAAGTCCCTCAGAATCACAGGAAGAGGAGGAATACAAAATTGACTGGAAGGCTAATATCATGAGTGTGTGACCTATACAGTCACACATGCCTTTGTGAAACCGATATCTGGCAATTGGTTTAATGCTCTCCTTCTGCCATCTTCAAATTCTTAATTTTTTAACAAGGAACTTGCATTTTTATTTTTGTATTGGGCCCTGAAATTTATGTAGTCATTCCTGCTTGATTTCTATTAAATTCCTTTAATCCTAGTAGAGAGATTCAAATAGAAATTAAATTGATTAGATAAAAATAAAGTTCTATTTCTGCATATCTGAGTTTGCAGGTTGACTTCTGTACCAATGTATCCAAACCAAGACCAGACCCAGTAAGGTGAAGCACGTTCATAGCATGAAAGTGAGTAGTCAGATTTGGCTGGGATGCAGAATGAGTGACGGGTAGGGAAGAGAAACCAGGAAAACGGGTTGGAGGTGTGAGCACAGACAATCTTGGATGCTTCCACAATGGAGAGTAGCACAATCTAGACAGCCTGGCATATTTGGAATTATATGCAGG
>CAUYQG010233371.1:0-12500 GCA_963574415.1 Tarsius wallacei | reverse complement strand
ACATGCAACATGTATTTAAATAAATGAGACACAGGTGACACAGAAATTGCATCTTTCTCTCTTTAGTTAGGAAAATCTGTAGTTTCTTAATTGGTCTTTACACAGCTGAGAAAGCTTAGCATTTAAGATACTGTGAAGTCGTCAACATCACTCTCTCCTTGATCCTCATCATTATCCTATTACTCTCAATTAGTCTAGCTTATTACTGGTTGTTCCTCTTTTTAACCTTACAACACCCACCTCTTCTCTGACCTGCTTTGGATTAATTTATATAGCTGTAATAGCGATTGTCTTTAAGGAGTTTCCACCATGTTAGGGAATAGGTGTCAATATCCTCCATGATAAGGAGGGGGCCAGCTGCTAAAAATTCCATTTTTAAGTAATAAAATTGAGTCCTAGAAGTGTTAGGTACTTGGCAAAAAGAATCTGTGACTTAATGGTAGATGGGATGTAGAAAACTAAATTTTACAGGTGTCACTCAAGTGCTCAAGTTTACCTTTCCACTTAACTGAACCAAGCTCAGAAGTTAAATAATTCAAATACTTAAAAGGCAAAAATGAGAATACCCTTGAAAATAACATTGCATTTCCAGAAAAAAAAAAATCTGATAGCAACTATTCACTTTCTTCTAAAGAATGGCTCATACATTTAAAATAAATTAGAATGAAAATGGCTTATGCTTTGCAGGGGAATGACAGGAATGAATGAGTAAACTCCCTGATCTTTAATCCAATTTAGAAACAGCCTTCAAAGATTCCTAGGACTCAGACCTAGCCCTAGGGAAAACTGTAAAGTTGCCTTTGGGGACCCACAAACTCAACTCCTTTGTGTCTTTATTTCTACACTACTACTGTTTGGTATCATCTTCTTTCCATTTACCTCTTTATAAAATTTTATTTGCCAGAAAGAAACAAAGAAATGAATACAGTATTATTTAAAAGCCTCAGTATACTAGATTAATTTTTGAGGTTTCTTCCTGCTATGATACTGAGTTCATGATTAGTCTATGCTGTTTTCCATTTAACAGAGGATATGTTAAGTCAAAGGAATTAATCTCTATAAAATTTCAGATCTGAGTGATTCAGGTGGAGGAGGCTTTACACGCACTGTTAAAATGATACTACGTTGGAAGCCAGCTTCTTTCGCCTACTCACAAAACAAACCTTTGTTCTGTATCTTGTAACAGTACAACTTCCTGCTAAATAATTGCTCTCCTTTCCACCTAGTACATTTTCCCCTCTAGATCTGAGAAAATTATTGGCTTACCTATCTCTCTGACATGAGAATTTAAAGAAAGAGAAATTTTAAGGAACTAAGAGTCATGAAAAAATAGCAATTATAGTCAGAAAACAAGAAGGATCAATAGTTGTTGACTCAGGCTTACTCATCAGATAGGGTCTACTTGTTCCTATCTACAGGTCATTCAATAAGGTAATGAAAATTTTCAGAAGACTGCTATAGGAATCCTAAATAATACCGTCAAATATTATCAGAAATTTTTAAAAATTCAATCTTTTTCTTTTTTAATTTTAATAAAGACAAGGTTTTGCTATGTTGCCCAGGCTGTCTCAAACTCCTGGCCTCAAATAATCCTTCTGCCTCAGCTTCCCAAAATGCTGGAATCACAGGCATGAGCCAGTGAGCCAGGCCAAATTCATTAACTTGAAGAAAAAAATTGAGTTAAATAATCAGTTAAGTAAAATTTTTAGAAGAACAGATACCGATTAAGAATAAAAAACTATATACATTATTAGTAAAAGAAGTAAGCCTATAAAAATTTGCAATAAAAAAATTCAGTAGCCAGAAAATCAGAAATAGATGAGAAAAACTGAACAGTAATCATGACACAGAATGTGGTAGAAATGTAAAATTAAATGCATATCAAATTATATGTCTTGTATAGGGTTATAATGCTAAGAATACATTCTTTCCTGTTTCCCAACTCCAGTTCTTAAAAATTTCACTTAACGATAAAAAATTTTTCTGTAAATAATCTCATACTTCCATCATTTGGTTTTGTTTTGTTTTCTTGAAACTGTTATCTGTTCCTGAAATTAATGCTTTCAGAAGAAAATGCCTGCCTCATAATAATGCACTTTCTTTTCTCCAAGTTTCTTTGACCCAGGTCTCCCAAGTTTATATTTGAGGTTTAAAATAAAAATAATTATGTACATGGGGCCAAAGACAATTGTGCTAAAATTATTAAGGACTTACTCTTATCTAGATTTACCCCAAATGTGCTAGTAAATTACATTGAAGTATGAGAAAAATGCAAGAGGCATGTTCTAAAGTTCCATTTAAGGAAATCAGCTTAGGCAGTATTTCCAAACACCAATAAAACATTTTAAATCAGAAACTGCTTAAAATGATAAAGTAAACAAGTTAAAAATAGAAAAGCAAGTAATTTTTCTATTCACTTTGAGCAAAATCCCAAAGGAAGCAAATACTCTAAAAAATACAAGGTAAATGTAAAGCTTTCTTACTTCGTCCAGATATATAGGCATACAGTGATATTCTATGGTCATTCTCCCTTTTTATATATGATCATGATAGAAAAACTAAAACGTGAAAGAAGTTTAAATCAGAAATGTGATACTGAACATGGGGCTAGGCCACTGTGTAGGAAGCAGGCCCACTTGATGAATATTATTCTTGAAAGGGCCTTCTTAGTACTATCTTGAAGGGCTAAATAATTTGAAGATTTCTTGGAAACAAGGTAAAAAAGTTTTGTAGCATTAAAGTTGGTACGCAACCAGAAAAGCAATTCTCCCCCTCACAATAAAATGAAATGTATGTTTACATCAGGAATTTAGAGGTTGATAAATACCAAAATTGAACATGCACATTGTATTAAGCTAATTTGGGGATGCAGCCTTTGAACAAATTCATTACTTCACAGCCCATCTTATATTCACTGCAGCCCCTTATTTGTAATTTTCCTCTAATCAAAACCTTGAAACCCACCTTCAAAGAAAATGAAGCCTTTTCCATAGCTAAAATCTACTAAAAAGGGTCGTAGATGAGCTGGTCATATTCTCAAAATATGTTCACATGAATAATAAATTGTTCATATCAATAGTAATAGCCCAGGGCTTGTCAAAAACACATAACAATTTCACATATAAAATATTTTTTTCCTTTTGATTTCACCTAATTGGTATGTCTATTTCTCCCATAAAGCAAAAAAGGTAACTGTTTGGTGAAAGATAATACAGTAAAAAGATGGTGATGGAAAGATGGAAAACCACAGCTTTACTCCATGAGCTGGTTAAAATAGTCAGTCTTACCTACCACATGTAAATTAACCGAATAAAGATGTAAACTGGACATGTGTGAACTCAGGTTCTCAGACGGGGCCACAATGGCAACTCTGCTGTGTTAATGTTTAAAGTTTCTTTATTAAAGAAAAAAAAGGACTAAGTTGAGAAAAATTGCAAATTCCAGTAGGTAGTGTTCATGGAGTTTTTCGCTTTACAACACTCCCCAGTCTGTTTTGGTCCATGATTTAATAAAGCAACAATTTGAAATGTATCTAACAGCTCTGAGTTCCTTAGTATCTAGTGTGTTTAAAGATATTCCAGCTGTAGAGGGCCTGCCTCCAACATCTTCCCAGCAATGCTGATAGTTAAAAACAGGGTCCATATTTTAGGGGGAGGATGCAATCTATGATGAGCAGAGCAAAGAAAAAAGGTTAGTTTGTTTAAAAATTTCACAAACATCTTCTTTCTCCTCCTCTCTCACTTTCTCTCAGGGTGTCCGTATCTGAGTAATCAACCAAAAAACAGTTGGGCAGAAGGACCATTGTTGCCGCAAAGGTCTTCTGACTCAGTGGCAAGAAAACAAGATGCTTTGACCACCACTTACAGGGGTGACAACACAGCCATCATTAATCAAAACAGATTGTAGATTAAAGGCACAGGCATTTCAATTGTTTTTAGCCCATGCAAAATATCAAAATCCCTCTATTTTACATAACTGATCATAAAAGTTCTTCCACATAATACAATTAGAATTCTGTGTGTAAATTAATCACAGTGATAAAGTGGGACTAGAAAATAACAAGGCTGATAACATATGCAAAAAAAATTCTGTATTCTTAAAACATTTATATTTGACTTAAATAAAACTCGTGGCCAAAACACTGAATTGTAACTCTAATATTTAAGGCTCCAAGATCGTCCAGATAATTGGGCCCAAAGTACTTTTGGGGAGAGGGTGTGATAGTTAAAGGAAGGGATAATGCAGACATTCTCTTTGTATCACTTTTTTTTTTTGAGTCGAAGTCTCACTTCATCTCCCAGGCTGGAGTACAGTGGCACACTCACGGCCACCCCAGCGTCGAACTGCTGGACTCCAGCGATCCTTCTGCCACAGCCTTCCAAGTAGCTGGAACCACAGGCGCACGCTACCATGCCCAGCTAATTATTTTATTGTAGAGACGACGACGAGGTCTCGCCAAGTTGCCCGGGCTGGTCTCGAACCCTTGGGCTCAGGCAATCCTCTGGCCTCGGCCTCCCAAAGTGCTGGGATTACAGGCTTGAGTCATCGCGTCCAGCCTGTATCACTCTTTATATGGATAACTTCATTATACTTCTCTTAAAAGCCAAGCCATTCAGAACAGGGAGCAAGATAAGCTAGCAGTGGTGGAGAAGCCACTGGATGTGTTTTCACACCACCCAAGCTAAAAGTTAAAATAGGAATAACTTCTGAAATCACAACAGCAATTTTGTTTTTTTGTAAGAATGAAATTGAAAAGTTTGAAATGTATGTAAAAATTCCATTCACAAAAGTTTTCCTTATTTATTTTTTTTACTTTGTAGATATATGTAATCAGTATATTATTTGATTATCGTTACTTGAGTCAGGGAATCACTGTCAGCCAGGCTCGGTGCAGTGACATGATCAGGGCTCACTGCAGCCTGAACCCTCTAGGCTCAGGCCATCCTCCCACCTCAGCTTCCAGAGGAGCTGGGACTACAGTGGTGCCATATATATATATATACACACACACATATATTTTTATTTCTTTGTAGAGACAAGGTCTTGCTATGTTGCCTAGGCTCCTCTGGAACTGGGTTCAAGCAATCCTCCCACCTCGTTTCCAGTTCTATTACAAGTGTGAGCTACCATGTCCAGCCGGTAATCAGTAAATTTTAGATAAATCTCTTTAGCATTTCAAGTATTTCTTTTAAAAAGAAAAAAAATCACTTATAATTTGCAAAATAAAAATGACTTAATATAAGAAATTATAACAGAACCTTTTTTTCTCTTTGAGTAATATAACTTCTGTTATATTTTTGGCTACTTGATTGTCTAACACTGTAATTTATTTAACCTAACAATTTAATATCTGAATGTATTCACAAAATCTAAACTGCACAAATTACATTTCTTTTGATGAACACAGAATTAGAGTGAACATCTAAGGGTGCCTTAAACAGCTTTATAATTTTGTTTTGCCTTACATATAAACTGTAGCTGGGGGAGGGGATGGGGGTAGAAAAGCATGAAGTGATAGTAAGGTATTTCTAAGGTTGTTGAATTTACTTAGATAACAAGTAGCAACAGATGCTACAAAAATCAAAATCATATAGCACTGCTAAAGAACAAATTACAGGATGCATATGTTTAATTGCTGAACTGTAAACATAAGCTTTATTTTCTCCTAGCTGTAATGTGGGTGAACGCCTGTGGCTAGGGGTCTTTTAACTTTTGAAGTCTGTGGCGCTCATGGGGGTAAAAACAAAACAAAACAAAAATCCCTTGCCCCAACATGGGATGCCAATGAATGTACAATGCTTCACTGTCTTAATATATATACCAAAGACTATGCCAGATGTTTGTGCTGGAATGCCATTTGAACTCAGCATCGAAGTTAATATGTAAAAAAAAAAAAAAAAAAATTCTATGACATAAAGATGTGATGATACAAATAATTCATATAGTTCTGAAAATCTGCTATGATCTATCTGGTCTCTATTTTTCTGTGTGTGTGTGTTCCAGGTTGACCTACTTCCCGGTTTTCAGCTATAGCCAATAGAATATATACTTCAAGCAATTTACTGGCTCCACTTACTGAGATTAAAAGAAACCCAAATGCACCCTGTTCTGGGTTCCACGTGATCGGCTGCCTAATGTTACGGAATCAACTACACTGACTCTCCTGTCCATGACTTACTGTTTGAATTTTGTGGAAATCCGGGCAAGGAGGATGGACCGTTCATCCCAGGGAGGAGGACTGGAGGAAGGCCGGGCAGGCCCGGGTAGGCCGCTGGCAGGCTGACGCCGTGGAGGGAACCGCTGTCCATCATGCCTGGCTGCTGCACCGTCAAGCCCAGCACGTCCGAAGCTTTCTTTATGCGATCGAGTTCTTGCTGTGCCATCAGCTGCCGAACGGTGGTCGGGGCTAAGTAATCTTTCTCCCGGTCCAGCTGACTGCCGACGGTCTCCCTCACTTTTGAAATGTGCTGTTTGGAGAAAATGTGATCTCGGATGGACAGACGGGCGGAGTACTTCACCCCGCAGAGGGTGCACTCGGGCTTGGCGCCTTCCGTCCCACTTTGGTTGATCATGAACGGCTTCCCTATGTTGATTTTGAATTTCTTCTCCTTCGCCCTTGCGTTCTGGAACCACACCTGGACCACGCGTTTGGGCAGGCCGATCTCGTTCCCCAGCATCTCACATTCCTGCATGGTGGGCGTCCGGTAGTCGCTGAAGCAAGCCTTCAGGACCTTGAGCTGGAGGTTGCTCATCTGGGTTCGGAAGCGCTTGTGGCCCGGCCGATCGTGACTTTTGGACTTGAAAGGATTGCCGGACCCGAACGGGTTCGGCGAGCTGGGGTCGGCGATGCTGGACGTCTCGCTGCGGTCGGCGTTGTCATCCGGGTCATCCGTGATGTAGAAGCTCTGGTCGTGGTCGCCATCTTTGTCGCTGAAATGGATCGACGGGCTCTGGAGGGAAAACAGGAACTTGTCGTCGCAGACCTCCGCGGTGGGCGTGGTCGCGGCTTTCGCCAGAGCGTCGAGCGTTTTGGGCTCTTTGGGAGACAAGGCGGGCTTCACCTCCCCGGAACTCCCCGTGGCGCTCTCCATCTCGGCGTTGCCCTCGTCTCCCGTGGTGGCGTCGCTGATGGCCGTGTTGATGGACGAAGTCTCGTCAAAATCCGTCTTGCTCTGATCATACCCGGCCTCCGCCGGGGGCGCGTTCAAGGTCTCCACGTCCTCGGGGCACTCGGCCTTAAAAGAAGAAGGGCTCAGGAGATGCTTGGGCGACAGCTCTGCCGTCTTGCTCACGGGGGTGGACACCGTCGACGCCAGCTCGTTCTCACTGGAGAGGTCGATTTTACTGAGGGGCAGAGACGGGTAGTCGAAATAAATGTACTTCTGCGGGCTTTCGCCCCCGTCTTCGGCGGCTATCAGGGGGCTGGGGGGCAAGCTGTAGCCGGCCTGCTTCCCCTCGTTCCAGTGCCGCGAGCGGACGTGGCTTTCCAGCGCCGACTTGGCTTTGAAGAGCGCGCGGCAGAAGGGGCAGCGCTTGTGCGACTGCGCGGGGCCCACCGCCCGGAACTGGCCCTTCCTCTCGCGCGCCCGCGTGTTCTGGAACCAGACCTGCACCACGCGCTTCTTGAGCCCCACCTCGCGCGCGATGTGGTCGAGCATCTTGCGGGTGGGGTTGGAGTCCAGCAGGTACTTTTCGTAGAGGATCTCCAGCTGCTCCGGGGTGATGGTGGTCCTCAAGCGCTTGTCGCGGTGCTGGTCCTCGCCGCTGTTCCCGCCCTCCTTCTCGCTGCCGTTGTTGTCCTCCTTGTCGTCCAGCTTCCTCTTCAGGGAAGCGGCGACCGAGGCGGGGGCCGCGGCGTGGGCGGAGCCGGCCTGGGGCGCCAGCTGTGGGAGCGAACCGCCCAGCAGCTGGCCGGCCATCAGCGGGTTGTTGGGGTCGAAAATCATGTAGGGCATATCGATGGGCCTCTCCAAGAAGGGAGAGTGGAGGAATTGGTTTTGAGCAGCGAGGAAGTGCATGTGCTGGTGCTCCTGCCAGAGTTCCAGGGTCGGGAAGGCAACTGTACACTGATCACATTGGTATTGTAGTAACTGTGGAGGTAGACTGTTCTGGAGCGAAGTCATGGAAATTTGCAGGGGGCTGGAAGGGACCGGGGTTTGGGAGGCTGAGGGCGGTCTTCCAATAAGTTGGGGTTGTTTTGGTGGCTGGGCTGCGGACGCCTGCGGTGGGTCGGAGGAAGTCGATGCCAGCGGCAGGGCTGGTTTGGTGCCTTGAGAAGGGGGAGAGGGGTCACTCTGCTTTGGCTTTTCGGTGGGATAGTCAGGTTTTGGAGACGTCTTCTCAGGTTCTGGCTTGGGTGATGGAATCAGGGGGGTGCTGGTCCCAGAGCCAGAACTTGCTGCGGCAGGGGCAGCAGTGTTTTTGGCTGCATCTGTTTGGCCAGACACTGTGCAATGCTTGTACACCACTTGATCGGTGGCATCCATGGAGTCCTCCGTTTGGCTTTCATCCTGGGCGTCGTCGTCTTCATCCTTGTAACACTGCTTTTTCTGATGGGTGATCAAGTCAAAGATCCTGGGGAAAACCACACTGCACTTTTTACACTGGTACTGCATGTTGCTTGTTCGGATGTACCGTTCATTCGTGAGTTCCCTTTTTTCATTATCCTTTGTTTCTGCTTGATTCTCATAACTCTTTCGTGCTTTCTGACGAGCATTCTGGAACCATACAACAATAACCCGGGTCGGTAGGTTGAGAACAGTGGAGAGTTGTTCTATTTCATCATCTTTTGGGTAAGCGTTCGTGTCAAAAAAGTCTTGTAGAACCCTAAGCTGGTAGTCAGTAAACCTCGTTCTAGAAGACCTTTTACTGAAGGACGCATCCGATTTGTAATGTTCTAAAGAGGCAGGCTGTGGATCAATTCGGATATCTTCCAAAACGGTTATAGGTGGGTTACTGAAGTTGTACGGCGAATCCTTATTTCTCTGTCGTTCCTTGAAAAGAGTATTCCGAAACCAGTGTTTGATAACTTTTTGGGAGAGGCCAGATTTCTCTGCCATTTCTTGGATCTGTTCTTCACTTGGAGAATTATTGATGTCAAAGTAAGCCCTCAGGATTTTTAGTTGGTCATCTGTAATTCTTGTCCGTGGGCGTTTGAATTGAGAATGCCTTAAGAAGTTGGGATCTAAGCCGAGCTGCTGCTGGCAAAGTTGAGTAAGGTCTGCGGAGAGAGCGTCCATCTGTGGCAGCTGCAGGGCAAGCTGGGGAGGAAGCGCAGGGTGTTGCACAGGCTGCATCATGATGGAAGGAAAGAGTGGCAGGTCCAGAGAAACAGGCAGCTGGACCTGTGGGGGAGCAGAAGGTGGAGGCGGCGGGGGAGGAGGAGGGGGCGGAGGAGGCGGTGGTGGCGGTGGAGGTGTGGGTGGTGGAGCTTGCAGAGGAGTGGAAACCGTGTTTGAGATCTTTACAGGACCCATAGAAGAAGGCTGTGGAGGAGCTGGGGGCAGGGGAGGAGGGGGAGGTGGCGGGGGCGGTGTTTCTGGTGAAGATGGAGAAATTGGATAAAGCTTGTCATAGGCCTCCCTGTATTGACGAGCAAATTTTTCTAGTGCTCCATATGGAAAAAATTGCCCATGTACATGTTCTTGGTGACTCTTTAAAATAAGAACATTGGAAAACAATTTACCACATGTTCCGCATTCCAGTTTGTCAGTGTTTTCGCCTTCGCCACTTTTGCCCTTTTTCTGTACCTTCTGCCTGTTTTCATTATACTGAATGACCAGTTCAAAACCAAAGTTTTCCAGTAGTGCTTTGGCTGCATTTCCTCTGGCCCCTGAAGCTATTCGGGGTGGCAGGATGGATGGTTCCAAGGATTTTTGTTTCTTTGTGTCTTTGCCTTCTTTGAGTCCTTCGGCATCACTTATAAATTCTTGCTTTGGTTTTTCTGGCTTTTCAGCAATCTCTTCCGCCTCCTTGTATGACGGCACGTCCTTCATGATTTGGCAGTCTGTGCTCGCTGTGTTACTTTGCTCTGGTTTCAACAGTTTGCCTGTCTGCTGCTGCTGCTGCTGCTGCTGCTGCTGCTGCTGCTGTTGCTGCTGCTGCTGCTGCTGTTTCTGAGGCTGCAGCTGAGGCTGTGTGGCTTGGTATTGTTGTGCTTGTTGCTGCAATATCTGGAGTTGAGTTTGGCCAACATGATGTTGGGTTTGAATCTGCTGCTTCAGGTCTTCAAGCAAGGAGCCAGCCATCCCTGTCATGCCAGGCATCCCAAATGTGGCGGAGCCTGGCAAGCCCAAATCTGGCCCCAAGCTAAACTCTGTCCCAGGTATGTAGAATGGAAAGAGAAACTGAGGCTGCTGAAACTGTAGCAGTGCTTCTGGGGTCATAGGAAAATGAGGCAAGAAGGCTGGGTTTAGAAACTGAGGCTGAAAGAATGCAGCTTGCTGTTGTAACTCGTGCTGTAGTTGCATCTGAATTTGTGCTGGTGACTGTGGTGGGTGATGTGTAGGCTGAGCAGAGATTAATTCAGGAGTTTGCTTTTTATTTAATTCTTTGGCATCTAAATGGGTATCTTTGCTGTTTACTGCTGCTAAACTCATAGAATCTAGCATTCCTTGGCTGGGGCTGTTAACGTTTGCTGCAATGCTGTGTCCACCTGCCATGTGACCACTGGGCTCCAGCTTTGCGGCCCTGGCCTTTGTCTGGTGGAGTACAGACCTCATGTGGATTTCCAATGTCGAGCTTTGGCTGTATGCAACATTGCAGATGCTGCACTTGTAGGGTTTGTTATCTGTGCTGCTGTTGGTTTCTTGCGGAACAGGACTGGAGGCTTCCTGCAAAACCTTTTTCAACTTATGCAGGTGAGAAACTGAATTATAATGGACCAAGAGAATGTTCTTTTGGGTGAACGACTCTTTACACACTGTACATTTATATGGACGAGATGGATCAAGGAATTTTTCCATTGTAAAATTGGGCCCTTTTCTAAAAGGTAAGGTCCGCTTTGGTTCAGAGCCCATGTCATCTGGAATAGAGCTGCTGTCGCTTCCTACAGGACTTGCCTTCCCTTCGTGGTCCACCTCATACTCTCTCTCCATATCCTGCTCTAGACCATGGTCATCCTGGGCCATCGTTTCACTCTCTGCCCACAATTCTCCATTCACGGGCAAGGAGGCATACAGCTGTTGAAGTTCAGCTTCACTCAGCTCAGGATGGCCTGCTTCCAAGTGTTTTTTTAAAGCCTGGAATGTACGGAAACTGCGCTGGCAGAGGTTACACATTGTCGCAGCCCGAATTGCATGATACTGGGAATGTATCTGAAGCTTCTGCATAGTTTTAAAAGCCAAGCTACAATGGTTACAGCGATACTTATAAACATGGCGGTCAGAAACAGAGAGTGGTTGCCTTTTTTGCTGTTCACTTAATTGATCTTGCAGCGTGTCAGGGATTTTCACATCCTTACTGCTATTTTTATTCCATTCCGATACTTCTGGGGGTTCTTTTGTTGGTTTCTGCTCCTCATTCTTTATTTCCATACTAGCCTTTGAATCCTCAAGACCTGCCATACTTTTGTCATCCACTGGACTTTCCCCTATTAGGAGAAAACACAAACAGATCTCTTACAGTAAGAAAATGTACTGCTTAAATGTTAATAAATATTGCAAATAGGAGCCCCTAAAGGTTTCTGCTTAGCTGATTCTTTGAAGTAATGTTTACGGAGCAACTACTGTGTGGCAAGCACTGGGCTGGATAATGGAGATATAAAGGGAAACAAGAAATGACCCCTGACCTCAAGGAATTTCAGGATAGGGGAGAAAACACATCAATGGTTACTACAGTATGCTGCAATTAGTGTGATGCCGGAGGGCCATACCTTGGTTTTCATAAATTAGAACGCACAAAATATTCTTGTGTGTCCCACATGGGTCTCCCAAAGTTGTTACAAACAGCCAGATACTAAATATGCCTTGGAAAATATGGCTCTTGGAAATGTCATGCTTTTTTTTTCTCTGTGCTTTAAAAAAAGAAAAGTCTTTGATAGTAATGATCTTCAAGCACCATCACAAATGCCGGCCCCTGAGCTTGTTTTTTCACAGATCTCGATTATAAGGTGGTATACCTGAATATTTCCCAGATCCCTCAGCTGTAATGGCTGCAGGTGTGTCCCGCTCTGATTTTTCAGAGGCGGCTGCTGGCAGTAGCATACTGTTTGGCATCATCACATCAGGGACAGGCACCTTTGAAAATCAAAGGGGTTCATGTTAAATGTATCCTAAAACTCACAAACTCCATCACATTTCCCTTTTTTCAGTAGCATATTCCACTTACATTTTTCTAACTAAAGCAGGGATTTTTTTTTTTTTTTTTTTTTGAGTTGGAGTCTCACTCTGTCGCCCAGACTGGAGTGCAGTGGCCGCTCCCGGCCACCGCAGCCTCGACCTGCTGGGCTCCGGCGATCCTTCTGCCTCAGCCTTCCGAGCAGCCGGAATTGCAGGCACGCA
>CAUYQG010233369.1:0-15911 GCA_963574415.1 Tarsius wallacei | reverse complement strand
GGAAGGATCGCCGGAGCCCAGCAAGTCGAGGCTGCGGTGGCCGGGAGCAGCCACTGCACTCCAGTCTGGGCGACAGAGTGAGACTCCGACTCAAAAAATAAATAAATAATAAATATAATAATAATAGCTAACATTTATGTGCTCCACACCACCTAGAAACATACTAGGTTTACATGTTATCTCATTTAAAGGCATAGTTTAAAAAAATAATGAAGTTCAAAGAAAGTTAAAAGGAATTTATATACATTCTGCTTATTGATTCATTAAAAAATTTATTTATTCATTTAACAAACACTTATGGATGGATAAATGAACACACAGGCCTTATTATTTCTGTATGTTTAAGGCATCACAGGATTTTACTTCATGTTATCTTAGAAGACTTACTGGACTCTTACTAATAAGACAGAGAACTGATTTAGCCAATAATTTGATTATACTGATAAAAGTTAACTTGGACTCTGAACATGGAATTAAATATACTCCTTCTATGATACCTTAAAACCATGTAGTTTTTTGTATTTTGACTCTCGGTGGTCTCACTTTTCTTGGAAAATCACCCAAATTCTGTAGTGTAGTTCGTGCAAAACAGTTATTCAAATAATATTTCGTTTATACCTACAATGTGCCAAGAACTTTGCACTGTTAGTTGCTGAGGCTTCAGGAATGAATATGGTACAGTTCTTACCCTTCAGAGGATGATTATTAAATGAGGGAGAAGTACACAAATAATGGCAACAGAGTGAACAGAAAATACTGTAGGAGATTGGAGGATATAAAAACATGGATTCTGGATCCTTTGTATTCAAGGGGAGGTTTTCAGGCTATCAGTAGAAAGATCTGCAACCAAGTAAGAAAGAAACTGGGAAGTGTTTGGAATCTTTTCAGGAGTGTGGATTATCACACTCTTGAAAGATGTCCCTTTTGCCCCAGCATACAAATCTTTTGGAGTCAGGTGGTAAAATCAGTCATAAAGGCATCCAATTTCAGAGCCAGCTGGGAAGAACAGGCTGGATTCCACCTCTTCAGAGTGGCCAGAGAGGGGCAGTTCTCTGGGTAGGCAGCCCTTGATATTTGCTTAATGCCCTCTTAGCATGTGCAGTATGCAGGGGCTGACTTAACTAGACTCATCCCCACCCTGCTTCCATGTCTTTCCCAAGTGTGCAGGGAGAAGTCACCTCTGGCTGTCACTGAGCCTGGGGGAAGGAGGAGGGAGAGAGACACAGAGAACAACAGAAAGTCTCAAATGAATTCTCTAGCTCACAAAGTCAAAGGGGATTCATTTGATATGCCAAGCCTACAATGAGGAAGCTACAATTTCTTCCCAATTAGCCTTTTATTTCCTCCACGAAAGAAAAGAATCGACACCCATGTAGATTTAAGTCACTTGAATATAGCCCCCTACTATGCTTGCCAATAGTTGTAATTAGTTTCCCACATATGTTAGTTGAAGGCTATTGACCTTAGTTAATGAATAATTTGCTGAATTGTAAAAATGTCCTTGCCAGAGGAGCCATAGATACCCAGCCATGAGAAATCCGAGGCCCAGACAAGTTAATTGAATCGTCCCAAGTCACACAGCAAGTTAGTGGCAGAATAGTCTAGAAGACTACAACCAAGCTCTGAAAGTATCTTATATATGCTCTTGCTGGCACTCATGCAATCATATTGAAGAAGAATGAGTGTTTACAATTTGTGGAAGGTTTTCTACATGTTAGGGAGCCTTCAGATGCATTTTTTTCTTTGTAAGACAGAGGGCTGTTTAATCACCAGCTCAGTCTCTTGGTGTTCTTAAAATTCTTTGAGTTTGGGGAGAACCGCCCTGAGGCTCTCCTGAGAGCTCTACACCCACTTCCTGGGGCTCCTCACATACTGCGGTGGAAGGTCTGCCTGGAAGCCTCCCAGGGCAAGTCATCCTGAGGGAAAGGGAGAGGATACCACCCAAAGAGCTATGCCTGGCTCCCACCAGCTCCAGTGAGCATCTGTTCCCAGACCCTGGCAGAGACCATCCCTGGAATTTAGCAGGGAGGCTGCAGAATAATTACTATTGCTCTGGGGCTGACAGCTGTTAAGGACTCGTTAGGGAGTGTCAGTGTTCCACAGACAACTGCATTTCTGAGAAAAGGGCCTGAACTCGGGGGGAAAAAAATGCTAGCAGCTATTTCTATTTCAAGAGAACAAGTTTTTGAACCTCAAGTGGCAAGAGTTCACAAACCCCTTGATCCTCCACTTCTGGCACGTTTCATGTACTCTGGACTAAGATGTGGGTCTGGACATAAAAAAGAAGCACTTGATGAACCTTCCCCGCCCCCTTCCCAAACACGTGCTGAGATCATAGTGAACAGCCTTAGAAATGCTTCACAAAGAGGAAGTTGGAAAAACCAATTGGTTGGGAGGCCAAGCAATTATGGTACATGCTCGGATTCCCATTAATCACCTGCATTTGGGAATGCCAGGAAATGAGCATTCGGAGGCTGGTGCTTTGGGAGAAATGAAAGAGGCAGAAAATACCATCCCTGCCCTGAAGGAGTATACTATCTGAAGTGAGAGCTAACCCCTTGGAAACAAAGACAAAACAAGACTGAGCACTACCCATAATTCAGAGGAGGTCTCACGGCACAGACAGTTTAGGGAGCAGAGAGGTCCCTGAAAGCTAGATTATTGTCCTCAGCCTCTCTCTCTTCAGGCCCTCTGTAGATGCTGACCTCCTAGCCATCTGTCCCAGCCTTCTTGCTTCATCTGCCTCTTCTAGAGCTGTGGTTCCTGAGAACCCACTGTAGACTCTCAGTTGCTGCTAATGATACCCAACTCGAATGAGCTTAATTCAGCAGGTCATCATCCTGACAGCATATTAGAATCACCTGAGAAACTTTAAAAATGACTTATGCCCAAGTCCTATTCCGAACCAAGTGAATCCAAGTCCTCAATTGAAAGACCCTCAGCCTCAGATTCTAATGGGCAACCAGGGTAAAAATCACCGGTTTAAGCACTAATAGGCAATTTGCAGACACACAGAGGAAAACCACAAGAAAGTGGGACTGTCCTTGGGGACAGTTAGAACCAGGACATAGACAGGATCCTCTCTGTTCCTCTGTTCCACTGTTCTCACATATCTGCTGCATGTTCTCACACCAATTCCCCCAACAGATGGAATTCACTGCTAGTAGTGGACTTGGCTCACACTTTAGCAACTAGAGAGAGTACAGCTTTCCTTTTCTCAGCTCTCTATTGACCACCACCTATCCCATAAAAAAAGACCAAAACTCTGATTGGCCTTCTGGGGTTCGTGTGCCCATCCCTTGGCTCATGCTGAGATGTTATCATTGGTCCAACTTGGTTCATGATCATGTCCCCACCCATGGAGAGGGATGCTGGGGAGACTAAAGCAGAACCTTCCTGCTCCAAGTGTGGTCCATGGACCAGCAGTTTGGGCATCGCCTAGGAGACCGTTAAAAATGGAATTTATCAGGCACCATCACAGACTTACTGATTGGTCATCTGCCTTCTAACAAAATTCCCCAGGCAGTTTGTATACACATGAGCACTTGAGAAGGACCTCCCTGGTACTCTGGTATTACTTCCTTGGGTTGAAGAAAGTATATGTATTCCTTTCCCTTGGTTTCATGCCAAAACCCCAGAAGAAGGATGCCAGCACTCCTGACAGCAGCAAGACCAACACCAGGTCAATCTAGCCTGGTTGATGAAAAACTCAATTGAGCACTCCCATACGATTTTTTCTTTTTCTTAGAAGCAGACTCTGAGCAGGCTCTTGGGACAGAAGTCTGTGGTTTTGCTGCAGTAGCTGATATAGAATAGGATGTGGTATTCTGGGCCAAGTAGGGTCCAGCAGCTGGTGCTTATCAGCTGTACCCTGCGGTACACACAGATGTGTCCACGCTGACCTTCCTGGCTGAGGACATGTGGGAACTCAGAGCTTCCCATGGGAACTGATGACAGAGCAAGGACGTGAGAAGGCTGATGTAGGTATGATGGCATTCTGCCAATCCTCTCAGCACAGAGTCCCAGCGCCTTGCTAGTCAGCTGTGTGGGGGGACCTGCTTCTGAAACCTGGAAGCCACAAATATGTAATCTAGGCATCTGGTCACTCAGCTCAGCAATGCCCTAGGTCCTTCCTGGAGGATAACATTTTCAAGTTCAGTATTTCCTAGGTCCCTAGTTCTATTCTGAGTCAAGACAGTCAAGCTGTTTTTTCCCCTTACCTTTTCTTTCCCCTGCATATTTGGTTTCCCACTCCAAGAGGAAAAGGTGGAAATTCATGGGCACTCAATAAATATTAGTTGAAGAAATAAATAGATGAATACATAAATAAATGGTTTTGCATTTTTGGAGCTTGGTTTTCATCTGCTTTGATGGATAAATAGCTTCATTTCTGGGAAATGACACAGAATTACTGTCTAAAAGTCACCGCTTCTGTTTAGATTTTTTTCTGCATCTCCACCCTCCACAAACAATAAATTCTCTATATATTTGTACTCCAGAGCTTCAATTTAAAAAAAAAATCTCCTTCATATGGACTTCAAGAAAAGTCTGTCTTTTGTTCTCAGTGGCTTCTTCTCAGTAGTGCCTCTAAAGATAATTTCCCCTCAATTATTTGAGTACTTTCATCCTAAGATGAAATCTATTTCTATTCCCTTATTCCAGATTAGAATGAAAACTTTTATTTATTTATTTTTTTAAAGAGAGCGATAAGGTTTCCCTATGTTGCCCAGGCTTGTCACAAGCTCCTGGGCTCACGTGATCCTAGGCCTCCCAAAGGGCTAGGATTACATGCGTGAGCCACTGCACCTGGTTTAGAATGAAAATTTTTAAAAGTGTCCATTGGAGACTGCCCTAACTGCTTCTTTTATTTTTTTTTATTTTTTATTTGGGGTTTTACTATGTCACCCACGTTGGAGTGCAGTGGCATGATCACAACGATCATGGTTCATGGGCAGGCTCAACTTCCTGGGTTCAGGCAATCCTTTCACCTCAGCATCCCAAGTAGCTACAACTACAGATGTGCTCTACCATGTCTGACTAATTGTTTACAAAATATCTTGTAGAGACAAGTTTTCGCTATGTTGCCCAGGCTGGTGTCAAACCCCTAGGCTAAGCAATCTGCCCATCTCGGCCTCCCAAAGTGCTGGGATCACAGGCATGAGCCACTACACCTAGCCTAGAATGAGAACTTTTAAAAGTGTCCTCTGGAGAGCTAGTCTAACTGCTTCATTTTATAGAGGAGACAACTGAACCCCAAGGAAGGGAACAGATCTGTCCAAGCCCACCAAACTAGGAAGAGGCAATGGTTTGATGAGACCACGAGTTTCCTGAATTCAGATCCGGCTCTTTCTCCTTTTATACCACAGTGTAGCCCATTGACCACCCTGCTATTAGGACTCACCTCAGGGGCAGTGGTGCTGCCACTTTCCTGTGACTAGAAGGGCAGCCTCGTAGAGGGCCTCAGTCAGCAGCCCCTCCTCTAAGGAGAGCCTGGGGGAGGATGCACTAGGTAGGGTTCCAGTGGTTCCACACCAGCCCCAAAGTTACAGACCTGGTTTTCCAGAAACCCATTGAATTCTGTCACCCTTACCCAGCCCAAACAGCAATGGAGAGAATTTTGCTCAAACTTTCCAAAATAACTTCCCCTTGGGCTGAGACCAAGCATGTATAGCTTCAGGCCAAAGGAATATTGGGACGTTTATGAGTCACTAAAAATAGACAGTACAGCAGAAACTTCCTCTGACTTCTGCCATTTTTCCCTGCTGGCTTCACAAGCAGAAACAGACTCCCCAATCATAGAGGGTGGAAGAAAGCAGTCTACGCCCCAAGCTGTGGTATGATCAGATGGGAAATTTGTTTAAGGAAGAGCATTGCCATTTCAGGAATGGACCTGACTCAAATTTCACAACTGGAAGAAAGAGGACCCATTGGTGTATCCTCTGGCTCACAATTATTCCTCTTACAGTCAAAGAAGGACAGGAGTAATGGCTGAATTAGCCCACAACCAGATTGGCAAGCCCACTGTAGGCTCTGCTCATTTGCAGCCGTTCATTTCTTTTGGGAACTGAAACCAGGTTTAATCATGGTATCAGTTCAAGAACATTCCTGAACAACACCAACAGGGCAAATCGTGTCTTTGAAGTACGTTTGGGCTGGTTATGCAGACTATTCCCTGCCTTCTCTTTGAACTAGATCAGCACCTGGCTGCATTGAAGATTCTGGTTCACTTTATTCACTTTATAGAGTCTGGAAAACAACCAAGTTAAGTATTTCCTTAGGTGCCAATGTTCCTAGTTTTCTGCCAATCACATACTGAAGTAAGAGCTACAGCATATAGGCTTGGGTGAGTCCAGTGTCCACTGAGCCTGTGCAGTGTTCTACGTGGCAATGGATGGAATAATAGAATCTCACCAAGAATAGGGATCAGCCCAGGTGCTTAAAGAAAGCAGTTGTGTGTTTGGTTGGTTCTGAAACAAATGACTTTCATGGCCCCAACATCTAAAGTTACACAAAGAAACAAAGAATAACAGAGGTCTGGAGAAGAGAAGGCACATCTTTTCCTTCCACTGCATCCAAAAGGGTGAGCAGGGCCCTAATATGATTCTTAGGCTCTAGTTCTCCCCCAAAACAATTACAGTTGTGCCAAACATTATTTGTGCATGTCTTATACTTAAACTCTGTTTTATATACTCTGTACAGAACAATGACCCATTACAAGATAGCCCCATTCTCCCTATTTTTAAAGACTTTCAAACGGTGAGAACCAGAACCTTCCTTTACTGGCCATTTAAATGTTTTAACAGCACTTTAGAGAAAACAAAATCATTCTTATTTCTGACCTATAAGTGCTGGTATTTAAATCCATTTCTTCTTATTTAGCTCTTAGTAAAGATAGGAAACACCTGGAGCCCTTCCTGTGTTTATAATACATGGTGTCTTGGGTTTCCCATTTTATTCTTTTTTTTAACCTTCTTATCCATCTCTTCATCTTCCTCTCAGAATTCATCTTCCTCCCTCATTATGAAATCCTGTAGTAGCCACAAGGATTGAAATGGGACACGCATACCCATAGTGTGAACACACACACACACACACACACACACACACACACACGTGGACCCCCCAAAAACCTGGAATTTATTTATTAAAAATAAATTTATTCTTACATGTTTATTCTTACATGTTTAAACTTCAGTCACCTTCAAAGTACTCTCTGTCTGATACAGTATACCTATTGAGATGCTCTTTCCACTGCTCAAAACAGTTTTGGAACTCATTAATTTTTATGCCTTTTAGCGCACCTGCCATTTTTTGTTTCACCTCTTCCACATCAGCAAAACATTTCCCTTTAGGACATTTTTCATCTGAGGAAGCAAAAAAAGTTGGTCAGAACAAGATCGGATGAATAGGGTGGGTGGGGGCATGGGGGTCATACTGTTTTGCATCAAAGACTACTGAATGCTCAGCACAGTGTGGGCAGGTGTGCTCATAAATCACTCATCATGAAATGGACAAATGTGTTGAAAGAATCTCCAAAAAAAATTCACTGAAGTTGAATGCAGTCTCTTACAACAATGCCAGCTGCTCCCCTTAAGCCACTGGGATCCTAGAATGTTCACCTAGTGGGGGAAGTCTGTACTACAAGGGGCCCACCCTCCAAAAAATAATTCCAATTTATTTGGGTCCCCCTCATATATACCCAGATATATACACACATATATACAGATGGCATATCCCTGCCTTATGATGGTTCGACTTACAATATTTTGACTTTACAATGGTGCAAAACCATTTCAATTTCAATGAAATGTCCAATGTTCAACAAGTCACATGAGATATTCAATACTTTAGTATAAAACAGGCTTTGTGTTTTGTGTTATATGATTTTGCCCAACTGTAGGCTAATGTAAGTGTTCTGAGCATGTTTAAGGTCGGCTAGCCTAAGCTATGAAGCTTGGTATTTTAAATGCATTTTTTATTTACAGTATTTGAAATATTTTATTGTAAATTAAAAATCAGCAAACATATACATAATCTTTTCATATGCACTAGCACTTTCAAGCCTGAAAACAACCGTTCTGTGAGATGGTCAAACAGCTATGATTGCTTCTATTTTGTAGCTGAGAAAACTCAGGGAGTGGAGGTGAATTTGCCCAGGGACATAAGCCTCATAAGAAGAATCTGGGCTTCGAGCCAAACTCCAGACTTCTGATTCCCAATGCAAGGTCCTCCTCATGACACCTTCTCATCCTTTAGGGGTCAATCTTGGATTGTAGAAAAACTGTGCATACCAGGCTCCTGTCCATCTAGACCCATCCTCTTCCTCCCATGTTCCTCCTCTGCTCCCTATTCCCACTTGTGTCAGAGCATATCAAATATTCCGTTCCACTGGTTTTTCACTCCTGGAGGGTAAAGATAGATTCCTCGTGCCTTACAGAGTGGCTTAGCCCTTTGTAGATGCTCAACAGACGTTCTAGATGAAGGACAAAAGCATCATAGGGAGGCATAGAGATGGTGTTTATGCTATCAAATTTACTAGTATGAAGCAAATAGATTTAATTGAATAAAGGGTACAATTACACAACTGCTTTAGAGAATTATAGGAAGCTTTCATCTTGATATTTTTCATAAATGAGCTTTACTAGCCACAGCATATTACACAGCATTATAACACCCGAATGATAAATGTGTACTGCTGTGGATGTAAAATGTATATAATGCTCATGTTAAATATTAAGTCAACTATTTTTCACTTCAAATCCAGGAAATTCTTTTCTCACATTAATAATAGTCTTATTAGTCTCCACAGTAAAATGACTCCTCCTTTATTCCCAAAACATTTCGAAATAGTAGATGTCTAATCTATCAGTAAGTACATGCAAATATTTATTGCTCACATTGATGGGTTGTATTTTTATTCCGAACTTCCCACAGAAGAGCTACATAAAGGAAGCCGGCTTAACACTTATGGAGCAATGCCATCAATTTTGTCCCATAAAAAATAACAGTATATTATTTTTTGTCCCATAAAATAACACAAAGCCCAACCTACATGTAGACAGTGACCTGGCTTCTAACTTCTTTATGGCTTGAGAGAAGTTAAAGTTTAGATATTTAAAACTAAATATTGAGGCTATGGTTCAGATTTGAGAGCACAGTTTTAAAACAAGGACTTCGCCGGGCTCGGTGGCTCAGCCTGTAATCCCGCACTTTGGGAGGCTGAGGTGAGTGGATTGCCTGAGCCCGCAGGTTCGAGACCCGCCTGGGCAACTTGGCGAGCCCTCATCTCTACAATAAATCAAAAAATCAGCCGGGCATGGTAGCACATGCCCGTAATTCTGGCTACTCAGAAGGCTGAGGCGGAAGGATCGCCGGAGCCCAGCAGGTCGAGGCTGCACTCCAGTCTGGGCAACAGAGTGAGACTCCAACTCAAAAAAAAAACAAGGACTTCATATGAGTGATATGCCACTTTTCTGAAAAATGTATATCCCCAGTGACATCCTCTAAAAATGGTCTTATTCTCTGCTTGGGGGAAAAAGATTTGCATTCAGTCATGCATAATTTGCGAATATGGAGCCAGCAATAAACCAATAACAGTGTTGTCTCACAACTAATGAAAGTCTTAAATACCAGGTACTTATAGTGTTCAAATTTTCTTACTGTTTTTACTGATTGTGAAAACTGAAGGGAAATAGTTGTGTTGATGTTATTACTAAAGTACCCATTATAGGATTAAAAGAAAAAAAGGCAAAAGCTGAGTAATTGTTTATGTAATTATTTGTGGCTTCTCATCTAAGATCAAATTTTTTTAGGTCCTCCAAAGGAGAAGGGAAGCATTTGTTTCCTGTACACAAAACTTGCTTTGTCACAATCAACAATTTGGAGACCATAATAAGCAGTGTACGACTTGTGGTTTCTCCACCAGAAAGGACAGCTCCTTAAAGACTTTGAACTGAGTTCTTTGATTCTGATGATCCCAAAGTTCCCTGGCAGCCATCATAGTGAGAAAATTTCTATCATTTTGAATTCTGGTGAAGTTTAGTACTTGGTTTAGACAAACCAAGCCTTGGAGCCAGGGACCTGGAAAGCTGATGAGTATATGCAGTGTCATAAAGCAAGTAAAATACAGGTGAGCTGCCTGGATTCAACATTCAGTCTTTTAGAGTAGGTCACGTGGGAAGCATGTTCTGAGAATGTGACTGCAGTCAAAGTTCAGCAGTGCCGAAAAGACAGGGAGGACCACGTAGTGCCCTCATTGGGTTTGAAGTTCAAGAGTTTGGGAGGCACCACCCAGATCCAGAGCACTGGTTGAAGGATGTGAAACTGACAGAGTAGAGTAGGCAGGCGTGTAGGTTTGACCTCAGCCCATTTCTTCAGGCTTGTCTTAAACCAAACCCACCAGCCATACTGAGTGATATGCCACTTTTCTGAAAGAGCTAGACTTTCTTTGCATTGTTTCTGGCTTTCCACATGCTGCACAAGCAGTGGAAAAGTACACAACTGTCCCACCCCATCCTTTAAATGCCCAAGGGTCACTTTATATGGAAAGCCATTCCTGATCCATGCCACACCCCAAGACTTGACTAGGTGCCCTTTCCCTTGCATTCCTATGGTCCCCATAGAAATACCATCAGAGTATTGTCTTTGTATACCTAATATGAAGCCCTCATAGAGTTTCAACCTTTCTAATTAATGAAACACTCTTGAAAATAAATCTTACTCAGAACCCCCTAGCAAACAAGTAGTTGCTTTGAAGTGGAGGTGGGACCAGGTTCAGTGGTCCAGCCTGTAATCCCAGCACTTTGGGAGGCCGAGGCGAGTGGACTGCCTGAACCTGTGGGTTCGAGACCCGCCTGGGCAACTTGGCGAAACCTCGTCTCTACAATAAATCAAAAATTGGCCGGGCATGTTAGCACGCGCCTGTAGTTCTGGCTACTTGGAAGGTTGAGGCGGAAGAGTTGCCTGCGCCCAGCAGGTCGGGGCTGCAGTGGCCAGGAGTGTGCCACTGCACTCCAGTCTGGGTGACAGAGTGAGACTCCAACTCAAAAATAATAAATAAAAATAAAAAAAGAAGTGGAAGTGGATGACCTAAGGCCCTGCATGCTTGGTCCTGTTGCTTACCCAAGGGAGTCACCCCTAAAACTTTTAAGGAAGTAATGACTTGGCTTAGCAAGTGTGTTTAAAGTCCCAGGCCTAATACATATGCTTGACCATACATAAAATACAGGCATTCTTAAGTTAAAGCTGTCCAAGAGGTACTTATATGTATTAACACGATTAGCTGATGTAGTTTTCAATTTGTATGCACGGACACTGAGTAACCAGAAATACACCAGATACTAACAACTCATGCAGCTGTCCTGGTGCATACTAATGAGCATAAGCACTGAACGTACACAGACTTTATCCACTACGAGTTCTCTGTTAGTGTGTATTTTCTCTGTGCTGTGAACTACTGGCACTCAGCTACACCGCCTCAAGTTGAAGGACCGCATTTAAAACCTGATGTGGCCTTTCTTCCTGTGCATTATTTTACATGATGATAACCACCCATCCTGTGAAGTAATGGGGTTGGACCTGCCCAAAGAAGCAATGGGAGTAACTCATGTAGGATTTAGAATGTGAGCTTTAAGGTGCCTCATAGCACCTCCAAAGTGGCTAAGGAAACAGTAGGTCTCCAGCTCAGCAGTTAATTAGGGATTGATACATCACAGATTACCACAGTAACCTAGGAGGGTTCACCCACAGTTGCACAAATGGGAGTTGAAAAAAATGTTCGCTAGGGTACCAAAGCTGGAACATAGCTCCACCGGGTCCCTGCTTGAGTGACTCTGTAGCCTCAAAACTTCAGTTAGAGTCCTCATGTCTGGGAGACACCCACTGTGTGCCCATCCAATGAAGAAGCTTGGGGTAAGCATATGCTCCTATCCCCAGAAGATAATTTGTTAAACTGAGTGGGGAGAAGAACTGGGATCTGTACAACAGAAGTGGGAATGAAACGTTTCATGTGATGTGAATTTTATATGCCCATATATAGAATCACTGACTTTTTTTTTGGTTTGCCTCATCTATTAAACTGTGAGTTCCTTGAGGGCAGAAACCATGTCCTATTCATCTTAGTATTCCTGAACCAAACACAGCACCTCATATAGTAGATAATAAATGGATGGCTAGATGAATGGCTAGATAGATACATGGGCAGATCTCAACAAGCAGTTTTAGTACCAAAGAGATAAAACAGCAGGTTCATAGGCCTAAGCAAGGAACCCTGGGAAAGAAGAAATCCACAGAAATGAACAAGTGAGGCGCAGATTATACCTGCAGAGCAGCTAGGAGACAGACGCAGGAGGCTACAGTGGCAAGACTGAATCCTGCATAAGGAGGTCTCTCATTGCCCAGAGCTACAATTGGTCACAGTCCAGGGCCAGGATCCTCCTGGAGACTTGGGAGTAAACGCAACTCTATTGTGCACAGTAAGATTTCCAGGAAAGTCAATAGAAGGACATACGAAACCTAATGCTTAATGCTTGTAAGATACTTATCTGTCCCGGACTTGAGTGGCTTTCTCAGACCAGAGAAAGAAAGTGAACATTATGAAAGGGCCTTAATTGGCCAGGACAGTGGTGATAGTAGCACAAGTTACCATGGTAGCTAATGCGCACACTTCCTTCTCAATAAATAATACCTCCTTATCTGTTTTCTAAAGAAAGAATGAATGAAAGAAGAAGAAAAGAAAGCAAAGCTACACCTCCTGCAAAAGATGCACATTTCTTTCTACAGTTACTTTCCTGGATTCTGGCTGTTGCCTAAGAAGTTGCCCTGTAATTATTTGGATCCTAAAGAACAAATAACCCTTACTTAATAACAGATGCTGCAAAAGCCGTGCAAAGGAACATCTTACTCTCTTGGCCTGCTGCAGGGTGGAGGGCATTTTGAGGCACCAGAGGGAAATGGGAGAATTATTGAGAGTCCATTCATGATGGCATCTGCAGTAATCATGGGAGAAGAAGTGGAAGAATGAAAGCTTTTCAAAATGGGTTCTCTCTTTAAAATGGAGAGGATGATCTTGCAATATTTAAGGATGACATTATGGGTGGATGCTTTTATATCTTCTTTGGTAGAAACGATCTGGAATCAGAACCCAACTAAAGATTAAAGGACTTGGGGTGAGAGGGGGTATGAACTTACATCTTTGTTTCATTGGTTCAGCGCCAGCCTTTCTCCTTCTTAGAAATCAGACACAGGAAAAAACTTCTGAGATCATCTTATGGGTGCCCTGGAGGGTCAGTGCCAGTCCATTCTCTGTGCGTCAGAGTGAAATGCTTTATTCCTGCAATTTTGAAATGATTTAAGCAACGTAGTTCCTATCACTTCCTCTGGCAAATATTAGTATTCAGAGCCTTGGGCAAAGAATTGTGTTTTTGCTATTGTTGTTTCTTCCCTTTCCTTTTTCTTTTTAAATGGCAGGCAGAAAATTGCTGGCTGTTGCTTTCAGGCCAGCAACATACAGAATCTTCTATTGGTAGAAATGCCATGTATGTAATAGGGACCTTGCTAAAAGCAGGCTCCCAAGATACCCTGGCATCAGGGGTGCTTTCAGGTTTTTGTGGAATAGCAGAAAATTTCATTTTCTTCTTTTTCTTCCTTTGCCTTATATCCTGGAGGACCACATGCTACTAGCCCACAGTTCTCTCCTAGGGGAAAGACCCTCCACCTCCAAGCCTCCTGGTAAGGGACAGGTCAAGGCAGGCAATGTACAGACTGGTGAGTGACTCTGCATGAAATCTAAATCACTGACCATGGTGTCAAGACTGTGCTAGTCAGCTGGGCTCGGTGGCTCAGCCTGTAATCTCGTGCTTTGGAAGGCTGAGGTGAGTGGATTGCCTGAGTCCGCGGGTTTGAGGCCCGCCTGGGCAACTTGGTGAGACCTCATCTCTACAATAAATCAAAAAATTAGCCGGGCGTGGTAGCGTGCACCTATGGTTCCAGCTACTTGGAAAGCTGAGGTGGAAGGATCGCTGGAGCCCAGCAGGTCGAGGCTGCGGTGACCGGGAGCGGCCACTGCACTCCAGTCTGGGTGACAGAGTGAGACTCCAACTCAAAAAAAAAAACTGGGCCAGTCATTGCAGTGTCGGCATATAAAATATAAGAGCACTGATTGGGCAGGGCGCAATGGCTCAAGTCTGTAATCCCAGCACTTTGGGAGGCCGAGGTGAGAGGATTGCCTGAGCCCAGGGGTTCCAGAAAAGCCTGGGCAACTTGGTGAGACCTTGTCTCTACAATAAATAAAAAAATTAGCCAGGCATGGTGGCACACGCCTATAGTTCCAACTACTTGGAAGGCTGAGGCAGAAGAATCACCTGAGCCCAGCAGGTCAAGGTTGCAGTGGCTGTTAGCGTGTGCCACTGCACTCCAGTCTGGGTGACAAGAGTGAGACTCCAGCTCAAAAAAAAAAAGGGCACTGATTGGCCCTGAACAGTGAAAGTTCACATATAAACCAAAGTTATGAGTAAACAAAACTTATGAGTTTCCCTAAGCTATGACCTAGCTGAACTTCCCAACATAGAACAAAGATACAGGGGACAGAACATGCAGGTGGTGGGAAGATGCTTGGAAAATCGAAGGAAGGATAAGAAGAGCTCAGTTGCCTTAATGATGGGGATACAAGATTGTTGCTTTGACAGAGCAACAAAATAAACCCTGGGGAAGTTTTAGATCTTTCCATTCCTGAACTCTACTCCCTCTTCTGTGAGGATGCTATGTCCTCCATTCTGGGTACTTGTGGGATCCCCCTCTCCTGCATTGATTGCCATGTCTACTTGTACGACATTTACCACAACATGAGGCAACGTGAGAGAATCTTCAGTCCCTCAGGGCCTGATGAACAAATCCCTATCCCAGAACCCGAACTACAACCTTGGATATCACATGAATGGGCTTGGGTCAAATAGACAAGCACCAAGGGTAGAAGAGGAAGTTCTGATGGACGATCTATAAGACATCAGTACCGTTTAGAAGGTCAAGTTTCAAAAACTCATCCACAAGCCTTCTTTTGGTCATAGGCCTCTGGTGGGGGAACGAAACAATCTGTCAGATGTTTAATGTACAGCAAAACCATGAAGAGGCTCTTCCCACATGGGGCCTGTCTTGGCCCTCAAGACTGACTCCTTTGTCACAGGGTGTGACACATGACTCTGAGTGAGTGGAAGCAGGCTGGGAAGGAATGGAAGGCAGGTGGGGAGGGGCGGAGTCATAAGGTTTGCCACAGAGCCAGGACACTAGTATCTCACAATCTCTAGGGTGAATGAGGCCCCTGGTGTTGTGTAATACAGCAGCCCTGCCTGTTGGCCCCCCTCCCAGCCCCTCTGTTCCTCTAACCTGTGCTGTTCTTGCTGTGCTTTCATTTATCAAACACCAAAATCATCCTGTTCAGCCTCCATTTCCCAAGACTGCCCTCTTTGCTGTGGTACAATAGGGACCCAGATCAATAACATGAATAGACCGTGACTCTTAGTCACTCACAAATGTGTTGACCTAAAAGGAAGAAAAGCTGAGGCTAAATTAATATATAGGTAGGAGTTTATTATGTTTGGGCCAAGCTTGAGGATTGCAATCTGGGAGTATTAATTCAAGTTGTCCTGAATATAGACTCTGATTAGTGGCAGTTACAAACAGATTTTTTTTTTTTTAAGAGGCAAGGTCTTGCTATGCTAGGGCTTGTCTTGAACTCCTGGCCTCAAGCGATCCTCCCATCTTTGCCTCGCAAAACACTGGGGTTACAGTTGTGAGCCACCGCACCTGGCCTACAAGTGGATTTTTCAAGGCAAAAGAGGGGACAGGGAGTTAGCTGATACAGAGTTGTTTGTCAGGAATTCTCATTGGTTTACAGAAGTAACATTGATTATTGATTG
>CAUYQG010233364.1:0-13697 GCA_963574415.1 Tarsius wallacei | reverse complement strand
TACATATACACGATGGAATACTACGCAGCCATAAAACAGAACAAAATCATGAATTTCGCAGCAACCTGGATGGAACTAGAATCTATAATACTGATTGACCTCTCACAGAAACAAAGATCTGAATATCACATGTTCTCACTCATATAGGGAACCTTGAACATCCAACGCAATACTATAAGAAAATAACTGACAGTGGTGGGAAACTATGGGGGGGGAGAAGGGAGATGGGATTAACGGTAGTCAATATCTGTCTGGGGATGGGGAGACACCTCTTATCAACAAGGGTGCCTGAACAAAGCATAGTTGTAGACCTAACCCTTAACTGTACCCCACAATATCATAATAAAAAATACTCATTATAAAAAAAAAGAATCTACCAAAGTACCTGGCATATAGAAACCTTCTATAACTTTCAGTATTGAGCATAAAATGAGATACCAGTAAATAATAGGTGCTCAATAAAAATCTTTTGTCATTTGAGGACTTTTGCCCATCCTATGTTGAGTTGGGCTCCTTCTGTATGTATGTGGAGAACGGTGCAATTGGAGACTAGCAGCCTTCAAAATTGTTCTGATTGAGTCTGGGAGTGATACTGAAAGAGTCCAAGTGAGAAGAAAGCACTTGCAGCAGCTCAATCACGGCAGCGCTGAGTGCAGATGCTCACAGGGGCCCTATCAGACCCTGGTGACCCACCCCTGAGTCAGTCCAGTCACTGCTAATGAAGTGAAACAAACCCACCATGGAGGGGACCTGTCAGAGCAGCAGGATGTGAAGAACAACATCCAGCCCTTAGGGGCATCAAGGCCCCTAAGGTTTACCTGGTCTCTCTAAACCATTTGCAGAGCCCCTTGTCCTGCCCTCCTGTGCGTGTGGGGAGAAGTGCTATAAGCCACCTTGCCCTCAGGGATCTTACTTTCTTTAGGACAACAAAAAACCTCATTTGGTACCTCATCACAACCTTCTGCTATCATTTAAATGCTGTCACATTGTTCTGTCTCTTTGAATGTGCCCATCTTGTGGAATGCCAGCACCTCCTTTTAAAACTGACATTCTCACACCTCTACTCAGGTGAACTGAGACTACTGCTAATTTTGTTTAAGAGAACATATTAAGTTAGCATTCAACTCCTGCACAAAAACACATGAGATTCAGTGTAACACATTTGTTCTTGGAATCACTAGGAAATGGAGACTTTCTTTCTTCCATGTCACTCCTTGGTGTACTCTGACCGAGGGGTGGCATTCTGTCTCATCTTTGGGATGGAATTGTGCCATGCACCTTCTTAATAAGGTGACTATATAATGTATTGCCTAAACCAGGGCTCTTTTAGAATGGAAAGGAGAGCTAACAATAATTATGCCAGGACAACATAGGAAGGTGAGGGCTGTCAAGCCTCAGAGTTCAAGGTGACTTTCAGTATGTCATATAGAATGGGTTAAGGAATTAATCCTTATTAGGGAAAGTGAACATTTAAAAGACTAAGTCAGCAAGGGTCTCTCGCCTCCCCATGTTCCCCCAGAAAGGTGTGTGAGGGCTCTGCCAGAGCAGGGGCATTGCCTGATTGGTTACCTTTTTGTAAGATGGTAACCTAAGAAAGCAACACTGTCAAGTGGAAAATACATGACCACGTGCCAGGCAGTCTGGGCTGGGGGTGCCAGTGGTTTAGAGGGGTTGTCTGGGGATGCCAGCTGCTCATCGCCTGAAGTCTGGGACCATGAAAGTTGTGATGCCCGCACCAGGAGGAAGAGCCTGTTTTCCTGTTTAGGTGCAGTTTCTCCTGCTGGAAGAAAGGAAGAGAGGCTCTTGGTTCCTGCTGGCTGGTTTTCAGATGGACTAGAGAGAGCTGTTGGGGTCATCTTCAGATGGGTCTCATTCTGAGCGAGTTTGCAGTTGCAGATGAAACTGAAAAGACGAAGGATGCAAAGCAAAAAGAAGGAGCGTGGAGGCATGGGACATAGCCAAGCAGCATCAGTCAGCATCCTTTAGTGGCAAATATTACAAAGTGACCTGGGCACATCAAGCACGAAGACATTTACTGGAAGAACATAGAGTGGTTTGCAGACTTCAGGAAATCTGGAGATAAAGAGGAAGGCCCCAAGGACTTCTGGAAGTCTGAGTGGCAGAATAATGAATGGTTTTCCCAGGTCCCTGAAGCAGCTGGGTGTATATCTGCTCCAACCATTTTTGGGTCACTATGTTGTCACTCTGCAGGAGCTGCAAATTGTAGAACAAAGCATTCTATTGGCCTAGCTTGGTTCACATGCCCATGCATGGCTGCTGATAAAAAAGGGTTTTGGTTAATAGCTATGCCTGATTATACTCAATGAGAAGAGGATAGTTACCTCAAAGGAAGATCTAGGTCCTCTTATCAACAGAATGTATGCAGAGTGACAAAAAAGTCTAAGCTATGCCTACCAGTGTTTATTTCTTTAGAAGGCTCTGTATAACGTGTGACATAGGAATTTGAAGGAGGGAAGGACTCAGGTGACCTAGGGAGGCTACAGAGGAAGGGTAAGGACAGAGAACTTGGCAGAGCCTGAGAGAAGATTGTATTTGAGCAGGTGGAGAAGGCTGAGTGAAGAGGTTTCAGGCAAAGGTTGGAGCTGGATCTGAGCTGGGATGAGGTGTGGGACCAGTCTCAGCTGGGGAGCCATATTAGACTCCCTGGTCTTCAGAGGATCAATGCTGTTGACCACTCCCTCCCTCTTGAAGCCTTCTCTTCTGTTTGTTGTCATCCCAGGTTCTTCTGGTTCTTCTCTCACCTTTCAAACCACTCTTTCTCATTCTTCTCTGCAGGATCTTCCTCCTTTTCCTTACACTTAAATGTTGCTGTTCACCAGAGTCCCATCCATGTGTCCCTTTTCTTCTCACATTACTCAGCAACTCTAAGGAAACAAAGACTGGTATGGTCTGAATGTTTGTGCCCCTCTGAATTCATATGTTACAGCCTAATCACCAATGTGATGGAGACTCTGGGAGGTGATTAGGTCTTAAGGGTAGAGCTCTCATAAGTGGAATGAATGTCCTTACAGAAGAAGCCTCAGAGAGCTCCCTTTCTCCCTTTCCCCTTCTGAGGCATGATGTTACAATGAGAAGGCACCATCTATTGACAGAAAGTGAGCCCTCACCAGGCACTGAATCTGCTTGAACAGACTAGGACAAGGACTCTCTTGAAGCCTGAGTTATCATCTCTTAGCAGAAGACTCCCCAAATCAATATCTCTACCTCAGATTTCCTTCTAGTGTTTCAGAGTCACCTAGTGCCTGTTGATGTCTTTCAGGCTGGTCACACAAGCTCAACATGTTCAAATGAGTTAGTCTCATTTTCCCTGCCCAGACATGCTTCCCATACCTCATTTCCTGATGCAGTGGATGACATTCCCTTCATTGAGTTGATCAAAGCCTAAACCTGGAAATCCTCCTTATGCTCCACCATTGACTCTCCATCTTGCCCTACCATCGACTCACCAACAAAGCTTTTTGTTCTCTTCCAATCTCTCCAAAATTACCTTTTACCCACATGCACTGCCTTGACCTTAGTTCTGGCTGTCATGATATTTTTCCCTAAATTACTGCAATGGCCTCCTGGCCTGATCTTAACCCTCTCCTGTCAATTCCCTCTAGCTGAAACCAGCATGAACTTCATAAAACAAAAGTGGGATTGCATCATGCCCTGCTGAGGTCTCTCAGAAGTTTCTGTACCTCAGGGCAAGTCCAGCCTCTTTGGCATGACAGATGAGGCCCCTCATGACCAGGGGCTTGATAATGGCTTTTCCCATCTGCGCCTTGAATTAAGTTTTGCTCCTGATGGTTCTCCAAAATGATATATCTTTTCTCTTGTCACATCTTCACAACCCTTCTGCCTATGCTGGATTACCCTTTCCCTTTCTTGTAATTCTCATTTCTCCTTGATAACTCAGTTCAGACATAACCTCCTTGAGGTAGGCTTCCATCTTTCACACACCAGTGCACACACTCACAAACACACTCATATATGCACTCACGCATTTCCAGGTTCTGCCCAAGTACCCTGGACTCAGGTACGGAGCTCTGTCCCAATGCCTGTAATTGTCTATTTGTTTGTGTCCCCATATGAAGACAGAAGCAGTGTTCATCTTTAATACTCAGTGCCAAGCATGAGTCCGAACTTAAAAGGCTCAATAAATATTAATGAAAAGAATAATTAATGAACAATAGTTGGGTAGAAGAATCTTTCAGAAGTCTGCCCTATCTTGAGGCATAATATCCCAGGAAATTACTATGTAAATTGAAAGTTAATAGGAAATAGGAAGAAGACTTAGATGATTCAATGTCCATCCCTGTATGATGACCTGTCTCAGTTAATACAATATGGCCCTGATGTCCTGATGTGCGCTCCAGCAAGCAGCTAGTGGAAGTAACCGGGAACAGAAAGAAAGTCTTCAGTTCAGGAAACCCTGAACTCCTTACTCCCCTCGCCAGCCTCACAAGAAAGTTCTTAAGTTACTTTCATTCAGTTGTTTGTATTTCATACCCAGAGCCCAAACTTATTTGCTTAGTTTTGTTATAATTTGATTATTGCAGGAGGAAAAACACACAGAGCCAGTCAGAGACAGACAAAAGCACACAGTGTTCCACTAAGAAACACATTTTAGCTTAACAATCTCCAATAACAAGAAAAAGTGGTGCAGTATTGTGCTGTTTACAGAGAACTCCTGAGTTTGGGAGACTGAACACTTACAGTCATTGTCAAAAGATTACCAAGAGTGAGTCGAGACCCTGATGGGAGACCTAATGCACTGTGTCACATGCAGGCTGGTGAGTCACTCGGCAACCAGGACAAGACACCACACTTCATCTGCAGAGACTGCTCTGTGCTACAGTACAAAGTCACTACTTTAGTTTACCGCCTTTAAATTCACTAATACTTACAGAAGATAAAACAAAATATATTATTTTTAAAAGGCTAAAAACATTTAAAAATTACATTTTAGTAACCTGCCTTAAATACCATTTTTTCTTATAATATTTAAAACCTTACACAAAAATGGATTAATAGGGGACAAAAGTGCCATTGCAGTATTCCTTGTCAATAAGTTAAGGCATGGGGGACCCCAGGAGCCCCTGATGCATCACCCATCGGATGTACTTCACCAAAAAAGCACTAGGCCCCAACAATGTAATGGGTAAATCATTTCAAATCTTTGAAGAACAAAGAACTCTTTAACCTTTCAAACTGTTCCAGAGGATAGAAAGAGATGGAAAGTATCTTAATTCACTTTTTGAGGCTTAATATTAATACTAAAATATGACGCAGACTTTGAAAACAGCAATACTGTTAATTACTCTCACCTGGTAATGAAGATACAGAATACTAAATAAAATATTAGAAAATGGGATTGTGTACTACATTAAAAAAAAACACAGCACATTGTACTAGTCTGCTTGGACTGTGTCTTAGTTAATTTCTGTTGCTATAACAGAATATTACAGACTGAGTTATTTATAAAGAAGTTTATTTAGTTCATGGTTTTAGAGGCTGGGAAGTCCAAAAACATGGTGCCAGCATCAGGCAAGGGCTTTCCTGCTGCCTCACGTGGTGAGAGGGCAAGGACATGCCAGCTTTCTCTTTTGTGGCCCCATCCTGATGACCCTTTCAATTCCTAATTACCTCCCAAAGGTCTTACGTCTAAATGCTGTCATCAGTATATGTATTTGCAGATTAAGTTTCCAACATATAAAACTTGGGGGACATATTCAAACCATAGCAGGCTGCCACAACAAAATACCACAGACTGGATGGCTTACACAACAGAAATTTATCTTCCCACCATTCTAGAGACAAGAAGCCCAAGATCAAGGTGCTAACAAAGTTGATTTCTCTTAAGGTCTCTCTCCTTGACTCACAGATGGCCACCTGCTCACTATGTTTTCCTCTCTGCTTGTGCATCTCTGAGATCTTTTCCTCTTTATATAAGGACACCAGTCCTATTGGATCAAGACCCCACCCTTATGACCTCATTTAGCTGTAATTACCTCCTTACAGGCCCTATCTCCAATACAGTCATATTGTGGGTTCAAACACTCAACCTTTAAATTTTTTTTAATTTAAAATTTTTTATTTTAAATATGTGGGGTACAATTAAGGGTTAGGTGTGCAAATGCTCATTATGCAGGTGCCCTTGTTGAAGAAGTATGCTCCCCAGTCCCCTGGCAGTTTCCCACTACTGCCAATCCCTTTTTTATAGTATTACAATAGTTGTTCAAGGTCTGCTTATGAGTGAGAACATGTGATACTTGGTTCTTTGTTTTTGTGATAAATCACTCAGTATTATAGATTCTAAGTCCACCCGACTTGCTGCGAAGTTCACAATTTTGTCCTTCTTTATGACTGCGTAATATTCCATTGTGTATATGTACAAACCTATAAATTTTGAGGGGACACAATTTAATCCATAATGCATAACATGTGAAAATGGGTTTTAGCTTAGAGAAAGATCATTCAATATTAGGAAATGTATTTCTATCATTTTTCATGTTAGGTTAAACATACTGTATACATTTTATTTTATTTAGTTGTGCATTTAGCATACAATAGAATTTGTACTTTGCCTGCTTCATTCATGATTATATATTTATTTTCTTGTTTTCCAGATTCTCAGCCCAAACAGTCATCCCTGTAACAGTGCTCATGAACCTAGCCAGCCAGCATGACTCAAATGATTCATATCTCAAAATTAGGATTAGACACAAGTAGTTTTTTGGCCATTTTCCATGCATGGAACTTCAGTCTACTTGTGTCTCTAGGCACCCTCTTATTTATCATAGCTGAACTTAGGATCTCTCATTTTAATGTGTCTTCTTATTTATATAACCTTTCTAAAGTATCAGTGAAGCTTTCAGTCACAAGGCTGTCATAAATATGACCACCTTTCCTAAAAGTGTCTGTCTCCAGACCCTTGTAATCATTTGTGATTTTAAGAAACACGATAAGATGGTCTGTTGGATAGAAAAAGTTTTCAGTTGTGAGGATGAATTATTAACACAGCAATCTACATGCTTCTGAAAATTGGCACTGACTTGGGCAAAGGCATTGTCTCCATGTGGAAAGTAGTTGATCAGTGCCCCTCAAATTGATTCATGTGTGCCAGTACCCATTGCTCTGGAATTTATGATAATGATACTTTTACATAGGAAAAAGATACACTTGTGACGGACAGCTCCACAGCACATCAGGGCTGTCTGGGTCAGTGCTGACTGCAGTGAGGCTGTACCAGCTTCCCTCTCAACAATGGAATACATCACAGGCATCAAGGGAGAGGCAGGAACTTAGAGAAAGTAAACTTGGTCAAGGCAGTTTCCATGTGCTACAGACTTTTTCATCATATCCTGCACAACTCATCCCCTTGTCTCATTTTTATGAGATATGATGACACCTGGGCCACAATCCCTGAACCACAAAACACTCCTGACTTCAAGGCCAGTGTTTGAAGAAGCCATGAGAAAGAATTTGTGCTGAGCAATCACAGAAGACAGCAATCTCCTTGGAGGCTTACACCTTGTTTAAATGAGTATTGTTCATACACTTTTTTTGATGAGAACAGAGTTCTGTAATCTTTTTTAATGTCTAACATGCACCAGCTCAAGGGAGAGACTTTTAGCTGCAGAACAGAAAGACCAGAAAGAGTTCAGAGATTATCTGTGAAAACAAAGTTCTCAGTATCCTTACCTATCCTGACTTGTTATAACTTCAGACACACACGCACACACACACACACACACACACTCCTTTGCTTAGAAAATAAAACTCAGTTTGTTTGAGATTTATCTACTTTGCTTTAAATACTGACCAATATAAAAAACTCAAACATAGGCAAAGAATACTTCTAACAAAGCCCTCTTGTAATTAAGGGACAAGCTAAGACAGAAGTGAAACACACACAGACTAAACATCTAGTTATTCTATGCATGAGGAACACTGAGCCCATATTTAAAATGGTTTCTATCTGATCCTATTATTCTTAGTTATTTAAAATTGTTTGACTTCAAGACTATTTAAATTATTTAATGACTTATTAGCTTATTTTCTTGAAACTAAGTTGAGGAGCTTGCAAATATAATTTAAAAAGGAACAATAATAGAATAAAATGTTCCCTTATATTTTCTATGGATTGCAGTGGTTTTTATGATGGATTTGAATACCCAAACATAATTTTATTCTGTGGTTCGATCTCATATAGTGTTTTCTATTTTCCAAAGTGACACCCTAGTGTTCAATATTTGTTTTTCTTCTTTGATAACTTCTGTGGAAAATGACAGACACTGACCAAATTCCTACCAATGCTGAGCAGGAAGATATGACCTATGATTAGTCTGTTGTCAGCCATCACTGTGGTTCCATTTTTATAGATCCATCTTTGAACTCTTCCCTACAAAGAACCACTAGTGAATGTTTTGTTTTCTCTTTAAAATAATACATCTGTGTATTTATTGTATATTTTATAAAAATCTACTAAATGTTTCTTCAGTTCTGAAACTATAAGATTCTGTCACTACTTTTCTCCTAAACATATGAGCCTGGTTAGTTACAAAATATTTAATTTAACAGTTTTCAAAAGGTGAGTCAACTTGGCCCTATGACTGGTTCTGTAAGAGATTATGCCTACATTAAACATAAGACACAATTCTTGTGAGTGAATTCAAGAACCTGACAGAGTTTTTTCCACTAGAGAATTTTTTAGTATTTAGTGTTGTTTCAGTGCACAGAGATCTTCTTTCATCACAGCTTTTGGCATAATTCTGTCAAAAGGATTACCAGTTGACTTCTAAAATGCACTATTTTCCTATCTACATGCTGCGCTTTCCGCTTGTATGATCCTGAGAACAGAGAAGTTTTACCAGGGAGGAGGGAGGAACAAGGTATCAATTCTTACTGTGGAACTCTTTTGAAGGAGGTATCTCACATAAGTTGTTTCCCTTCGTTTCATCCTCACCACATTTCTGTGAGCTAGGGCCTCCTCATTTTGTGTATGAAGACACTGGGGTTCAGAGAGGTCAAATAACATGGTTAAGGTCACACAGCTAGTAAGTGGCACAGCCAGATTGCAGATGCAGGTCTGCCCACCCTGTGCTTTCCAACTCTGCCAGAATCAGGAGCCATGAGCAAGGCAGGTATAGGAGACTGGCAGCTCCACTCAGCATCTGAAACAAAGGAGAAGGCTACAGATTGTACCACTCGCTGGAGCTTCCTTCAGTGATGGGTCTCAAATTCCTCTTCCCTTTATGTCAGTCAACACGATTCCAAAAATTCTAAAAGTAACAGTTCATCTTTAGACTGACTTCATCTGCAAAATGATAACAACATAGCAATATTATTATAAGAATTATAATAACATGGCTTGTGTTTATCCAGAGTTTTTGGGGTGTCAGGCATTGTCCTGGGTGCTCTGTCTCTATTATCTCCAAATCTTATAATAATCCCCAGAGGCAGGTAGTTTTGTCCTCATTTTAAAGACTCAAAGGGCTTTAAGATCCTGTGGCAAGTCAATGAGAAAGCCCAGTATCTACTGCTATATAAGAAATCCAAATCTGAGAGGTTCAAAACAGTAGATATATTATTTCTTGCTTGTTGCCAGTGAGGAATCTGGGAGTAGTTTAACTAGTGATTCTGGCTTAGGGTCTGTCATGAGACTCACGGCTCCTGGCCCAGAGTCTGCTTATCCACATGGCTGATGGAGAGTCTCAAAAGATTATCTTCCAGCTTCCTTCACGTAGGCCTCTGACAGGGCTGACTCCCACCACAGCTTCTGACTTCTCCCAGCACAGGCAGGCAAGAGAGTGCACATGAGAGTACAGTATCCAAGAGGCCAGCCACAGCCTTTTTACAACTTAACGTCGAACATGAAATCTTGTCATTTATGCCTTATTCTTTTCATTAGAAGTGAGTCAGTAAGTCTGACCCATACTCAGGGGAAATGACACTATACTGGGTGTGAGTTCCAGGGTGTAGGGATCACTGGGGCCACCCTAGAGGCCTCCTGCTACATGGACAAATGTAATATCCTGTGATAGAGTTTTCCAGTCATTCCTGAAAAGCATCTTCCACTCAGACGAGATATAAAGTTTCATGTAAAATCTGTTACAAAGTTATGGGCAAGTTATTTTTTTCTTCTAAGATAACTTTTTGCATAAAGAAACTGAATTTTAAATAAACAAGAAAATAAGTTTGGAGGCTTTGGGGGTTAAATTGTACTTGCAAAGTTTTGAAAAGAAATGATGAGCCCCTGAGAATTGAGAATACCTTTGGTTTCACTCTAATGTAGCACTAGAAAAACTGCAAATTAATTCTGTAATGTTGGAATTTCTGGAAACAGTAAATATTTTTTACACTTCTACATGGAAAACAATGGCAAATGTCAACACTCTGTAGCATCAAATCCTTATCTGAGCAAATCTGCATTTTCTCAGGGTTTAGGCTTCCTGCTGGTTTCCACCAAAGGAAAATTCATTCTGCCCAGTGAGTCCTTGTGTAGGGCACCCCATGGGCCTATGCTTATTTCTGCCTAGAAATTGGGGCTGGTGACAGATCATGCCTCCTCACCTTCTCGCAGAGTCTTTTCTTTGTATAAGAAAATGAGTTAGGCAAAGTTCCAAGAGTTAATTCCTATCTTGTCAAATGCTCCTATCCCCTTTCATTATCATGCACATACAGGGGAGGACCAAAAAAACAAAAACAAAACAAAAAACAAAAACTGGAGTTATCTTTTGCAAGGCGAGCCCCTTGTAGTATGGGTTTCTGCTGCTAAGTAAGTGCTCTAGGAACCCACTGGTATCAGTGTGCCAGCTAGCATTGTTGTGAGAGGCTGAGTTTGGCTTCAGTGAATTTTTTAGGGGGTGATTTGTGAGCACACCTGCCCATACTGCACTGAGTATTCAGCACTTTTGACCAAAAATGGTATGCCCCATGCAACACCCTCCCTAGGTACCCGATCTTGCCTGACCAACTTTTTTTTGCTTTCCTGAATAAAAAAAAGTCCTCAAAGGAAAATACTTTGCTGATGTGGAAGAGGTGAAATAAACAAACAAATAAAAAAATAGCTTAATTACCAAAAGGCATCAAAATTAATGAGTTCCAAAACTGTTCTGAGCAGTGGGAAAAGTGTTTTGATAGGTGTATGGCATCAAATGGAGAGTTCTTTGAAGGTGACTGAAATTTAAACATATAAGAATGAATACACAGTTTTTAAAATAAATAAATTTCAGTTTTTTGGGTGGTCCCTGCTGATATACTCTATCTTCTTCCAACACTGCTATAATGGAGGTTCTATTCTATTCTTTTTATTTTGACAACCACAATATTATCTAACAATTATTTATAACTATCTCAAAATACTCACTTTTTTGGGGTGGGTGAAGTATGATAACTACCAACTGAGTATCCTTCTGACAGGCAACCTGAGGCATCTGATCATTTTTACTGTTACGAAGGTCTTGGGAGCTGGACACAGTGGTACATGCCTGTAGTCCCAGCTACTTAGGAGGCTGAAGCAAGAGGATAACTTGAGGTCAGGAGCTCGAGACCAGTCTGGGCAACATAACAAAAACCCATCTCTCAAAAAGAAAGAAAGGAAAGAAAGAAAGAAAGAAAGAAAGAAAGAAGGAAACAAGGAAGGAAGGAAGGAAGGAAGGAAAGAAAGAAAGAAAGAACGAACGAACGAAAGGCCTCGAGGAAAAAACCTATTCTGCCTTAATGTATTATGCTGTCATTTTAGTGAAACTGTTTTAGATTGCTACTGAAACAGAAAACTGTCTTATTTGGGACCTGAAAAGTCTTTTTTTTTTTTGTCCTCTACCCTCAGAAAACAAGGAAGAAGGAGCAAATAAAGAATAAATACTTTGGGTGTGGTTTCTGAGAGCCTCTGTTGCCTTGCCATGTTCTGCTAAACATGCACGTGCACAATCGGCCATCCTGAAAGGAACGCTGCTTGCCTTCCTAACGATGACCATGTGCTCTGAGTTTCCAAGGTGGTTTTCATTCTCTGTGAGCGTCAGCATTTTCTTGTGGGGTGAAGGTATGCCTACAGGCTCTGCTTGTTCACATACATTCTGTGTTGTGAAGACTTTGAGCTTCTCGCCAAGACTGGAGCAACGGAATAAGGCAAAGAGAGGTGAGCCCCATGGCAAAGGCCACGCCCAGCACCTTTTTTGGCTGATAGGCTCCACCCTGACCTCCTCGGCTGCTGACACTTGTTCGGACCTGACTGTCTTGGGGCATCTCTCCTCTAACCCTGCCGAGGGGCCCTCACATCTCCTCAGCAGCAGCTGACCCCATACCCCAGAGGCAGCATGGCAGGTCAGCGTGAACCAGCTGAAGCAGCCCAGGCCTGCACCAAGAATAAGCCACACACTGGCCAAGCGCATCACACAGACTGTGCTTCCCAATAGAGTAAAGTGCTTTGTGGTCACTGGTTTTGAAAGATCTACCTTATAGTCTTGTTTAATGAAACCATATCAGACATCTTCAGGCTCCTCAGTGCCTAGCACCTACCAGAGGTTCTTATTATTCTATCATGATTGGCATGAGGAAAAGGCCACAAGCAATGGATTGTGTCTATATGGGAGGAAAAGTGATGAAAAACATACTTTGAAAATTTGAATTGCAACCTAGGCAACATAATGAGATCCTATCTCTACAAAAAAGTCAAAAAGTTAGGCAGGCATAGTGTGCGTGCCTGTAGTCCCAGCTACTCAGAAGGCTGAGGTGGAAGGATTGCCTGAGCCCAGGAGTTGGAGGCTTTGGTGAACAGTGATTGTGCCACTGCACTCCAGCCTTGAGTGAGACCTGACTCAAAAAGAAAAAAAAGAAGAAAGAAAAAGAAAATTTGACCTAAACATTATGAAACTGAAAATAAAATTGCATCACTTTTTATCTTAGAAAATTTAGGTATTTTTGCACTATGTTAATTCTTTCTTTTTGTTCTTTTAATTTTTTTATTTTAAAGATGTGGGGTACAATTCAGGGTTAGGTATACAAATGTTCATTATGCAGGTACCCTTGTTGATGAGGTGTGCACCCCCTTCCCCAGGAAGATTCCCACTACTGCCAATCTCATTTCCCCACCCCACTCCCGGAAGTTTCCTGCTACTGCCATTCTTTTTCTTACATTATTACGATAATTACTCAAGGTCCGCTTATGAGGGAGAACATGTGATACTCAGTTCTCTGTTTCTGTGAAAGATTACTCAGTATTGTAGACTCAAAGTTCATCCAGGTTGCTGTGAAGTCATGATTTTATTCTTTTTTATGGCTGCGTAATATATATATGTACCACATTTTTTAATTCAGTTCTCTTTTGATGGACAGCATGGTTGGTTCCGTGTTCTTGCTACTGTGAACAATGCTGCGATAAACAGGTATCTTTTTTATAAAGTGATTTGAGTTCTTCTGGGTATATTCCCAGTAGGGGGACTGTGGGGTCATATGGAAGGTCGATTTTTAGATCTTTTGGGAATTGTCACACTGTTTTCCACAGAGGCTGCACTAGTTTACACTCCCACCAACAGTGGAGAAGTGTTCCCTTTTTGCCACAACCTCCCACCATCTGTTGTTTTTTGAGTTATTGATGATGGCCATCCTGACTGGAGTTAGGTGGTATCTCAGTGTGGTTTTAATTTGCATTTCTTTGATGACGAGTGAGGCTGAGCATTTTTTCATGTATC
>CAUYQG010233363.1:0-11784 GCA_963574415.1 Tarsius wallacei | reverse complement strand
ACCCTTATTGATGAGGTCTTTTTTTAAATAGTGTGATATTCCTTTTTTTAAATAGTGTGATATTCTTTTTTTAATAGTGTGATATTCTTTTTTCTTTTTTTTTTTTGAGTTGGAGTCTCACTCTGTCGCCCAGGCTGGAATGCAGTGGCCGCTCCCGGCCATCGCAGCCTCGACCTGTTGGGCTCCGCAATCCTTCCGCCTCTGCCTTCCAAGCAGCGGGAACTACAGGCGCGCGCCACCACGCCCGGCAGATTTTTTGATTGATTGTAGAGATGAGGTCTCCCCAATTTGCCCAGGCGGGTCTCGAACCCGCGGGCTCAGGCAATCCACTCATCTTAGCCTCCCAAAGCGCGGGATAACAGGCTGAGCCACCGAGCCCAGCTTCTTTTCCTCGTTTAAACCACTCTAGTTCTCATTGTGATCTAGAATTTCTTCTTCCCTAAAATTGCCTTCAGGGTCAAGTCTCTAATACAGTGACAACCCAGATCTTTGACCCTTTTTGTCTTTGATTCTAATCTAGACCAGTTTATTGGGATCAGTCAAATGATTACAAATTCTTATTTTTTACATGCTAGAATCCAAAGAGTTCAAGAATTCCAGAAATAAAAATAACTCATTTAAACTAGATTATTTTAATTTAACTTCAGAATTACAAATCTTTTTTAATGATGCCTTTGTCTTCCATTCAATAGACATTCGTTCAACCTCGATTATGTTTTGTATTCTTTTTTCTTTTATTTTCAGTTAACACACAATAATTGTCTATAGTGGTGGGATACAGATACTATTCCAATACCTGGATACAGTGTGAAATGTTCAAATAAGAGTAATTAGTATATCCATCCCCTTGACTATTTATCATTTGTATTGTGAGCATTTCAAATCCTCTCTTCTAAATTACTGTTAACCATGTTCCTCCGGTTGTGATACAGAACACTAGAACTCATTCCTTCTCTCTGGCTGTAACTTTACAACAAAATTAACGTTGCTAATCAACCTCTCAATTCTCCCCTTCCCCCTATGCATCTCAGTCTCTACTCAACTTCTATGAACTCATTTTTTTTTTCTAGTTTTCACATCTGAGTAAGAATATGCAGTATTTATCTTTCTGGGTCTGACTTAAATCACTTGACATAACATCCTCCAGGCTTAACCATGTTTCCATGAATGATGGGATTTTGCAGGTTTACAGATCTTGAAAGGGCACTCGACAATGCCAAGGATTCTATTCTAGTTTCACAACACACTCTCATGGGATTCAGAATGACAACCTCTTACAACTTTACCTCATATATTTTGCTAAGCTGATGCCCTCTCCCGATTTTAAGGAAATAGAATTCATCCGGCAGAAACAGCCTCATCAAAAGTTTTGCAATGTACCCTACATGTAATACTGTCTTCTTTTTTCTTCATTGCCACTTAGTAACTGTATGCTCTCTCAAGATTCGGTACCTTAGCGCTTCCTTGCACCCTACTTGATCATTCTTTTTCATTAATGAGTATCTCTCTTTTTTGTTAACAGTTTATTTTGACCTCCCATGACCCTCTCGTTATCACTTTATTTTTTAGTCTCCCTTTCAAGGAAAAAAAATATCCAAATATTAGTAGAAAGTCTCCTCAGGACCTCTTGTACTGTCTTTAAACCACCCAGTGGATTTCTTCATGTGCTTTTTTTCCTCCTGAGTATCCTCAAGCATTTCCATGGGTTTGAATGCCTTTTATAGGACAACGACTCAGACTATTTCAAACCTCAGTATCTTCTTCAAGCCATAGCTTTGTATGGGCATCTACTTACTTAGCATCTCACCAGCGACATCTTGATGTTCCATATGCAATTGAAATTCATTTTGTTTCATATAAAATATTGGTTCTTTCTCTGTTTCAGGAGGTTTTAAGAATTTCTTTTGTAAGTTTATTTAAATTTCAGCTGGTGCTGTCATTGATTTGATTTTATCTAACAGACCCGAATCCTACCCATCAATGGTTGCTTACTTCAAACATCCTACCGATCAATGGTTGCTTACTCCAAATGTACCTTAAATATGTCTTTCATTATTCTGAACAAACTCTCCATCTTGTCCTTCTATTTCAATAATTTTCCAGGTGTTTCTGGGAAAATTAGTCTTGTTTAAAAACCAGAGGGTTGCTTTTTTGTTGTTGTTGTTGTTGTTGTTGTTGTTTTGTTTTTTGATGTGGTCTTCCCTATTGACCAGGTTATAGTGCAGTGACATGGTCATAGCTCACTGCAGCCTCAAACACTTGGGTTCAAGCGATCCTCCTGCCCAAGTGTCCTGAGTAGCTGAGGCTACAGGTGTGAGCCTCGTCCCCTGGCTTCTTTTTCTTTTTGCATTTTTGTGATGCAACTAAAATCCTTTCCCTACTCAGTCTCAAATCCCTTAATTACCTGTGGAATAAAATTCAAAATCTTCCCCCAAGGTGCTCAAGCTCTCCATGCTACAGGAGTCCTACTCTTTCCTCTACAGCCATAGGTGTCACACAACCCCATCGTTCCTTGTGAAACAGGGTTCCTTTCTTGCTCAGAACATGTGAAACAGGGTTCCTTGTGAAACAGGGTTCCTTTCATGCTCAGTTTTTCCCACATCAGAGATTTTGCCCAAGGGAACATCTTGTCTGGGGAACTTTATTGTTTGACTCGTTAATCAAATGGTTTCTTCTTCATATGTAAGTCATCACTTTCCATTTTATTTTCTCAGCGCGTCTTCGCCTGACATCACAATATTGCTAGTTATTTGCTATCATAAAACATGATTTATTACAGAACGTGGTGACAACTGTTAAAACAATCTAGCATTCTTTGCTTATTTGTTTCCACTTATTTTATATTTTAGACACTTTAATAGAAAAGACTTTAGGGATGTACCATGAATTTCATAATTTAGCACAATACTTAAGAAGATTGATACTATTTTTTTCTTCTGTATGTGTTTTAATGTTGAATTTTAGTTTTGAAATCTTTTCAGGCTTACAAAAATTTTGGAAAATACTGCAAAGAATTCCTCCTATATATTCTTCATCTGATGTCGCAATTATGAACATTATGCATCATACTATAGTTACTAAGCTAAGCAATTGATACAGAGCTAGTAATTTATCTACAGACCTTATTTACGTATTTTGTTAATGACCCTGTTAATGATCTTGAACTAGAATCAAAACCAGAATCACCTATTGCATTTAATTGCTATATTTCTTTAGTTTCATTTTCCTTAATCTAGGACAATTCATTGGTTTTTTTTTGTCTTTCATGACCTTGATCATTTTAAACAGCACTAGCATGTTATTATGTAGATCATTCAGAAGTTTGAAATTTTCTGATATTTCCTCATGGTTTAGTTCACAGAACGTATTTTGACAACAATACCACCATGCTGAGCTTGCCCTTCTTGGCGTACATATCAGGAGGGTCATGCCATCAAGTCTCATTACTGTTGATGTCACTCTGATCACTTGCTTGAAGTATCATCTTCCAGATTGCTTCACTTTAAAGTTACTATATCTAAGATCAGGATTTTATGGAGAGATACTTGGAGACTATGTGAATATCTTGTTTCTCACTACAATTTCACCCATTAATTATAGCGGTCTGGTCTGAAATAATTGTATGACATGTGCCAAGTAGTGAATTTCTGTTTCCATTATTTTTTTCTACATATATTGGTTAGAGTTCTACTGTATGGAAAAGCATTCCCTTCTCTTCCCCCTTTATCTACTTAATTATTTATTTTTATCAGTATGGATTCATGTGGATTTGGTTTACTCAATAATCCATTGCCATCATCATTTATTTTCTCACTCAGATTATCTCAGTTTGGGTCATTGAGAGCCACTTTAAGTTAACTTCTATGATCTTTTGTGTATCTTCATCATTAGTTGAGACTTCCTTATTTTCTTACAACAAAAGATGTCTCAGACTTACCTTTTTTGTTCTTTCCCACAAACCTGAAATGAGGCATAATTCCAAGGAGTCATGCTTCTTTTTAAAAAAGAAAAGAGTGAACTCAAGATTTGAGTGTTATGTGTGCTAGTTGCCATAAAGTGTATTGCTTCTAGCTCTTAGTAGTTAAAACTGAGAAATATACACACATGCATACAAACATGTCCATCCATGTGTAAGTCTGTATTTGTGTTTATATCTTTCTAACTAGAAAATAAACATGAGTACATCTTGATAGCTTGATTCTGATCTAACATCACAAAGTTTACTCTAGCCTCTTTATTTACAAATACTGTTTTGAAAACTGAGACACCTAACTTTTTTATAGTCAATGCATTCAGTTTGTTTAAATGTTTGCTTCTCATTTTCTATGATGCTTTTTACTTTCTAAAACTGGTCATTAATTAGCACAGTCCTCTATGATGGTTCCTGATAAAAACATAGTACTCAAATAATATAAGTTAAATAAATTAAAGTTTAAAATTATAAAATTTATATAATATAATTCCAAAGCAGAAAATCTTTATATGATGATACTCACTTGACCTATCTTTCTGATTTAGTATTTCTCCAAAGTCTGTAGTTAAGTCACTATAGTTAGGAATTTTAATTGTCCATAAACAAAAAATATAGATCATAGTATATCTTTCTGCTCTGCTGTCATGTCTCAAGAGACATGAGTATATCTTACATTATTGTTTCCATTGTATATATTTTATCTTTATTGCTTTTTGTTACTTAAGTAAAAGCCCCTGGAAAGGGAGAAGAAAAGAAATATTTATTATGAAAAGATGATTATAATATATACTTCACTATATGGTAACCACTGAAAAATGTCTTCCTAATCATAGTATAGTGTTTTATTAAAAAATAGAGTGCCTCATTTCTATTTCGTAGAAAATAATCATATTGTGGTCGTCAGAATATTTTGGACTAGAATCACATAGGATATTCTAATAATGCTACTTGTGAAAAAAGTATTGAGAAGGTCTTAGGACCAAAGAATATTTGTCTAATAGTGTCAGAATTCATTTTAACACCATGAAAAGGGTATGTATTTGTTCAATTTTCACTCACTGCACAAAGCATTAGATAAAAGAAGATTTTCAGTAATAGCATTCATTTTGAGTCTTACCAATCCTTTTAGTTTTGGTATAACAAAAAGGCTATTAGCTTTTACTCTGTTGTGTTGAATTTTGATGATTTCTGACAGTCTTCGCTGAGGTGCTCAAAGAAATGAGACTTGCCAGTCGAATAACTTAAGATCTCATTAAATTTACCAGCAACAAAAAACCTATTTCTGTCTCTTAACTTTTTGATGTGTTGTCTTTTTCTGATCCTCTTCTAAGGACCTATTTAAAAGGCAATAAAACATTTTATTTTTATGTGTTAAAAAGTTTCTCTATTATCAAGAAAGTAGTCAGTTCTTAAGTTTTGAATTATCGCATATACAGATATCAAAATAAGCACACAATTATTAAGGAAATTAATCAAATGTTTGTATAAGCATATATGCTGTGCATGATATTTCACAATGTTTATGCAAAAGATGTACTATCTTGCTTAAATTTTTACACAAAAGTAAATGGAAAAGATAATATTGTCATTTTCATGCATAAGGAAATGGCCTGTGAAAAGTGAATGTCTTTCTTCCTATAATATGTAAGTAGCTGAGATATTAATAATTCTGAATATTATGAAACTTTCATTTTCATATAATGCTTCATTTTGTCTTTATATTTTATTACTTAACAAAGAAATGTGTGTCTTGTTATATTTGATAACTTGAATAGCTATCTACACAGTATTATTGAAACAACTTTAAATTAAACATTCTCCTATATTGAGAAAAACAATTCCTGTTGTCTCAATTTAAGAAATAATAGTTTGATGAAATATTTTCCATAAAACGGCTTGTTATGATCTATTTTCCAGCACCTCTGGGTGGAGAAGTAAATATTTAGAATCATTAAAAGTAGAACATTTTTCTTGTTTTATGCAAATCAGAATTATATTAGGCTTTCAAATATAGAATTCAAAATATGAAGAATAAAGCTATTGATCAAAGAAACTAGGGATTCTGTAATACATATAATGACGAATATATATAAACTTTGTGGTTGAAATTGTTTTTAAGTACTAACAGATTTTTTTTTTTTTTTTTAGTTGGAGTCTCACTCTGTCGCCCAGACTGGAGTGCAGTGGCCACTCCTGGCCACCGCAGCCTCGACCCGCTGGGCTCCGGCGATCCTTCCGCCTCAGCCTTCCAAGTAGCCGGAACTACAGGCGCGCGCTACCACACCCGGCTAATTTTTTTGATTTACTGTAGAGATGAGGTCTCGCCAAGTTGCCCAGGAGGGTCTCGAACCCGAATTTTCACATTTCTTTTCTTGGAAATGAAATAACGTAAAGATCAAAGAAGCAACGTCCGGGGCAGCTGGCAGTGTCTGGCACCCGGGCCGCTTCAGCAGCTGTGTCCCTTCTCCCTTCTCCCGCCATGTCACTACACAAGGACATTTAAGGTAAAAGTCTGTCTGCTATTCTTATGTAAACAGATGTATACAGGTTCAAAGCCAGGAAAAACCACTGAATGAAAATATATTTACATTTAGTTTTTCAAGAGGTTGTCCTAAAGAGTAAATAACATAAGACTGAAGATGATCTGTGTATTTTTGTTTGGCTTCTTTTTTTTCAGCTTCTAGACATGAGATTTTCAAACGAGAAAGAGTTGCAAAAATATGGTGAAAGTTTTCCATCATAACCACATCCCTGGGGGTCTTCTGGCTCTCATTTGCTACTTTCTCCACTAAAATCAAAACAGAAAAAAATAATAAAATAACATCTCTGATATGAGCATGACCATATTTGGCTGTAGCATTTAAATGTTTAAATTTTTTCCATTTGTAAGTTTAAGAATTATGCACATTTCTGGACTTAATAAAATTTACTGACTGGAAGATCTTCCCAACTACCTGAGTGTAAGTAATAAAGTCAACCTAAAACAGTCCCATGTATATATGGAAATTCTGTATATAATAAATGTGGCTTTTCGAGTCAGTGGAGAAATGACAAATTATTTAAAATGTGTAGGACAGTACACTCGATCTTTTGAACACACTAAATTTAGATTTCTATTTCACATCTTGCAGCCAAATTCTAAATTGCCAAAGTACTTAAAAATGTAAAAACCAAATAAACAATACCATCAAAAGTACTAAAGAAAATACTAATCAAAAAATCATAATTTTGTGATAGTGTGACCTTTCTAAGAATGGCCAAAACTTAGAAGCCAGAAAGGGAAAGATGGATACATTTGACATAACATTTGAAAACTCCTGTAAAATAAAAGACATCATAAACAAAAATCAATGAAATGCAAATTAAAATAGTATGATAACTTATGGTCTATTAGGTTGACAAAGAATAAAGAGACTGATAATACCTAGTAGTATCCAGCATTGGTACATGTGTTATGGAAACTACACTACAGCACTAAACTGTTACAAGCTCTCTGCATCACAATTTGACAAAAGCCTTGAGATATACATAGACCCTTTGACCCAGAAATTCCATTTCTAATGATTTACCCTAAGGAAACTATTTGACAAATATACAGAGATAGGTAATTTAAAAACAAGCCATAATATCTATTAATAGATTGGTAAACAGATATGATGCAGGAAGATTAAACAATTATTACAAATGATTATGGTTATCTATACTAATTGACAAGGAAAGACACTGGAATTCTGGAGTTCATCAGCTTCCAAAACAGTATGTCAGGTAAGATACAGATTTTTACATTGAAGAACACATAGGCCAGGCTCAGTGGTTCAGCCTGTAATCCCAGCACTTTAGGAGGCCGAGGCGAGTAGATTGCCTGAGCCCGTGGGTTCAAGACCAGCTCAGGCAACTTGGCAAGACCTTGACTCTACAATAAATCAAAAATTAGCCAGGTGTGGTAGCATGTGCCTGTAGCTCTGGCTACTTGGAGGACTGAGGCGGAAGGATTGCCAGAGCCCAGCAGGTCAACGCTGGGGTGGCCATGAGTATGCCACTGCATTCCAGTCTGGGCAAAGGAGTGAGACTCCAACTCAAAACTATAAAAAGACAGAAAGAATACACACACACATAATATGTACATATATGAGAAAGTTGGGAGGATGACATTGAAAAGTTTGGAAGAATAAAAATTAAATGTTATCTCTGCAAAATGAGATTAAGGATGATCTTTACTTTTTTCTTGGTATTTATTTATTTAGTCAGGGTCTCACTCTGTTACCCAGGCTGGAGTGCAGTGGCATGATCTTGGTTCATTGCAGCCTCAACATCCTAGGCTCAGGTGATCCTTCTGCCTCAGCCTCCCAAGTAGCTGGGACTACAGGAGTGTGCCAGCATGCCTAGCTAATTTTTTCATTTTCTGTAGAGATGAGGTCTCGTTTTGTTGTCTGGGCTGGTCTCAAACTCCAGGGCTCAAGCAATCCCCCCCACCTCGACCTTCTAAAAGTGCTGCGATTATAGGTGTGAGCCACTGTGCCTGGTTTCTTCTTGGTTTTTAAAATACCAGGGGTGCCAAACAAATGTAAATACATTTTAAGCAATGTTGAGATGTTTGCCATAATCAGAAGTGTCTGGGTGCTGATGGTAACCACTTTGAATACCTCTTGAAACTGCAGAAGTCAAATGTGACTTGTATTAATTTTTTGTAATTGGCATATACTTATTACAATTTTAATACAATTTTTTCCTTTCTTAAAATATATACATTTTTGGCACCTTCGTAGCACATATTACTTAATCAGATAAAGCAGACACTTTGAATTTTTAAAAAACCAACCATTTCACACTCCATGAAACGATCTATCTTTTCCCTAGACTTGCTTCCGCTGATAATGTTACATGCAATTGGTGAGATGATTCCACTTCCACATTTTTTAGCTTTCAACATTCCTAAATATATGCAATCAGACCATTTATTTCAAATAAAATTACATATCCAAACTGTTTCTGTAACTTAATTGTGGGATCTGACATAGGATGAAAGTAAATATAGTATTTTAGCACTAAATTCCCTTGTGTAATAGACAGGAAAAACTGAAGCCCACAGAAGTAAGCTGACATGCCGAAGGTCACAGACATCTCTGCCCATCATCTCAGAAGACTCTTGCTCAAATGCAAATGTAATCTGGAAGACTATTTTTTTTTGCTTAAAAAAATGATTTTCAATTTTGCATAGTGATAAGCCCATATGAACCCTAGGATATAAGTGGTTCCTGACAAATAGTGATAGGTTTTACATACGGCTTACTTTTCAAATTCAAGAAGTCTTTAATTGAAAACCTAAAAGAATATGGAAAATAATGAACATATCTGTGCCCAGCTTCATAGTGACCAAAAAGAATAACAACAGAACCACAAAAATTCTGTAGTACACAACAAAAGCTTACCATTAACAAATACTCCTCTGATAAGTTTGGTGTATGCTTTGTCGAGGTCTCCACGACGCTCAGCATTTTTAAAGATTGATTCTGCAAGTCCAGCAAATTCTTCAAATTCAGCAACAAATGGAAGAATCCCAACTTTACTCTTCTTTGAGATCTTTACTTCTTCCATTTGCCTTATCTGGTTACTCTAAAGTTTGGCAGAAAGGGAGAGAAATGCCACACAACTTAGAAACTACATATAGTTTTATAATCAAATACATATATCATAGAAGCAGGACATTCCATAATAACTGGAACATTTTGGATGCCAACTAATTGAAGACGAATCACAACAGGCATAACCAAGAAAAATGAATCCTACAGATTAAAATATGTTTAAGAAAATAAAATAATTCAAACTATTTAAAACAAAATACAGTCAAGGCTGGTGAACCTCAAGGTTTTGTTCAAAACAAACCTCAAGTGTTTGTTCAAAAACAATCGATATATATTTCTTCCATTTATGAAAGGCAAATGCAAGGTGATGCCCATTTTGGGTGAGAGCAGAGTAGCTACCAGCGCACCTGCAGGCCCTCTCCAGGTAACCTCTGGCTGGTGGCCATGGGGTCAAGTTTGGGAACCACAGCCACGTCCAAGTCTCATCGGTCTAAAATTTGTTAGGGCAGGGGAGGAGCAGGAAGATGGTGGTCGAGCCATTCAGACTATGCGAGTCCCAGTGTGAGTGAGTGAATACATGGAAAATTTTGTATACGTGCTGATGAGTGGGCGTCTGAGTGGCTGACTGAGTGAGGGCTCAGGAACACACAGCCAGGGCTCTCTTGGTGAAGCAGCTTGTGCTATAGCTGCTCGGCTTGGTCCCTAGTGAATCCTGGGAGGCAGAAGCCAAGCCCCGTTTTTCTTTCTTTCTTTTTTTGTTTTTGAGTTGGAGTCTCACTCTGTTGCCCAGACTGGAGTGCAGTGGCCGCTCCCAGCCACCGCAGCCTTGACCTGCATGGCTCCGGTGATCCTTCTGCCTCAGCCTTCCAAGTAGCTGGAACTACAGGCACGTGCTACCACGCCTGGTTAATTTTTTCATTTATTGTAGAGATGAGGTCTCGCCAAGTTGCCCAGGCAAGTCTCGAACCCGCGGGCTCAGGCAATCCACTCACCTCAGCCTCCCAAAGCGTGGGATTACAGGCTGAGCCACCGAGCCCGGCTGTCCTATTTTTATATCTGATGGGATTTTTTTAATTGGCTGAGGGGTGGGGTAGGCTGGCAGGTCCACATTCCAGCCTGGCCTGTAGTAAAAATGTAGTAAGAAAAATGTCTGAATGCTTTCTAATACCTGCCTACAAGACATTTATCTATCTATGCCTAATCTGTACTACCTCCCTCATCTCCTCCCCTACCCCAAGTGCTGTGGTTGATCTCAGCACAAAGACCTTGCCTCATACCACGTCACAAAAAACCTGTGGGTTAATGGGTGTGAACTTCCTCCATTTCCTGCCCCCTGCCACCTTCAAATATGTCTGTAACTGCACCCATTGGCACCTCATTTCCTGTCTCTTGGTGTCCTTCCTTACACCCAAAGCTAGATTCTCCAGAAAGAATTCAGCTCAGTTCTCTTTTGTCAGTACTCTTTTCATAAAAAGTGACAGAATCCCAACCCAGACCAGCTTTTTTTTTTTTTTTTTTTAGCCTCACTGTCACCCAGGCTGGAGTGCAATGGCATGCTCATGGCCAGCCACCTCAACCTCGACCTGCTGGACTCACAGGATCCTTCTGCCTCAGCCTTCCAAGTAGCTGGAACCACAGGCACATGCCACCATGCCCGGCTAATTTTTTGATTTATTGTGGAGACAAGGTCTCATCATGTTGCTCAGGCTGGTCTCGAACCCATGGGCTCAGGCAAGCCTCTTGTCTCCGCTTCCCAAAGTGCTGGGATTACAGGCATGAGCCACCGTGCCTGGCTATTTATATTTCTTAACACAATAGGAAAATAAATACTTTAACTCAAAATAAGGTCTAAAGCTGGTCTCTTGGAGTGAGGGATTACTCTCTTCGGTGCAATGCTGCTTCCACAGATGGTCCTGTGCCCTGCTCATGTGTCACCAAGTGGGAGTTGACTGGTCTCCAGCAGTCCTCCACTTTGTCTTTTTTTTTAGTTGGAGTCTTACTCTGTCTCCCAGGCTGGAGTGCAGTGGCATGCTCACGGTCACCGCAGCCTCGACTTGCTGGGTTCAGGCAATCCTTCTGTCTCAGTCTTCCAAGTAGCTGGAACCACAGGTGCGCGCCACCATGCCCGGCTAATTTTTTGATTTATTGTTGAGTTGAAGTCTTGCTAAGTTGCCCAGGCTGGTCTTGAACCCCTGGGCTCAGGCTGGGATTACAGGCGTGAGCCACCGT
>CAUYQG010233362.1:0-16437 GCA_963574415.1 Tarsius wallacei | reverse complement strand
CCCGGCTAATTTTTTGATTTATTGTAGAGATGAGGTCTCGCTTGCCCAGGCGGGTCTCGAACCCACGGGCTCAGGCAATCCACTCACCTCAGCCTCCCAAAGGCGCGGGATTACAGGCTGAGCCACCGAGCCCGGCTGCTTAAAACTTTTTATTAACTTTCATATATTTGGTACTTTTGACACTTTTTATTGATGTCTTCAATATCATTTTCTTGATTTAAAGTTTGACACTCTCTTGATACATACTCTGTAATGCTCCACTTATTAGAAATTCAAGGAAACACATGTTACGCTCTACTCTATAATCAGTCTTTAGATTATTATTTTTTTGAGTTGGAGTCTCACTCTGTCACCCAGACTGCAGTGCAGTGGCTGCTCCCGGCCACTGCTGCCTCGACCTGCTGGGCTCCGGCGATCCTTCCCCCTCAGCCTTCCAAGTAGCTGGAACTAGAGGCGCGCGCTACCACACCTGGCTAATTTTTTGATTTATTGTAGAGATGAGGTCTCGCCAAGTTGCCCAGGCGGGTCTCGAACCCACGGGCTCAGGCAATTCACTCACCTCAGCCTCCCAAAGCGCGGAATTACAGGCTGAGCCACCGAGCCTGGCTTGGTTTTGTATTTTGAGGTTCCATTATTAGATGCATTCAAATTTATTTAATTTAATTTCTTTCTGATGAGTTGATCTTTATATCTTTATTTATTGTAACTATTTTTTTCTGGTATCATGTATTGTCTTAAAATTTATTTTGCATGATATTATTATACCCATTATAAACATCCTATGCTAACTTTTTCCATGGGATATATTTTTCTATTATTTTACTCTTCACCTCTGTGTTTGTATTGTAACTAAGATCAAGTATTTATTAACAGCATTAAGTTGAATCTTCCTTTTATATACAGTCTGACAATCACTTTCTTCTAATTGGAATATTTAGACTCCCTACGTTTAATGTAGATGTTGATTTGGTAGAGTTTGTGCCTAGCATTTTGAACTTCTCTCTAGTGATTACATGAGAGATGATGATATTCATCATGATGTTACCGTGTACTTGGAGTTAATATTATATTAGTTCACATAATATATAAAACAAAGAATTATCCAACAATCAATATTTATATAGAAAATATGAATTCCTTAGAATGACCCTCACTTAGTTTTTGGCAAAACATATATGTTAATGCTCAGATATGAAGAATAAGGTCTATGTTCTTACATGCATGCCCACTCTGGGAGATACTCTCATTTGGCTACCTTAGTGACATTTCTAAAATCTTTCTTTTTTACTCCTTTGCTTTTCTCTCTTACTGATAAAGGTTAAAAAAAGTCAGATGTTTAATTTCCTTGGCTCTTCTGTAAAAGCATGTCCATGTGACCTAGTTCTGGCATGTAGTCTTGAAAAGTATAAATGGGGATGCTGAGAAAAGGTGTTTTACAGCCTTCAAAAAGAAGGAAAATTCACTCATGATGTCGACTACCTGCTGGCTTCCTACTTTCATTTGAAATTCAAAGAATGTGACACTTGGAGTTAAATCAAACAACTTGAAATACCAAGAGGTTCAGGAAAGTCACAGACACTGACCCTACACATAATTATATAATTGGCTTTACCCAAACTGAAAATATCTACTGACTGCCAGTGAAATAAATATGCTTGTTTCTGTTTTAACACTGTTTGTTAGATTTTTTTCTCGGTCTGAATCAATTCATCCCACACACGAATATATATAAATATTGTTATACAACTTTGAAACTGTGTAATAAGCCCTATGATAGCATGTGAAAAGTGTTTATATCCAAGTGATTGGATTACTCTTAAATATCTTCTTCCTTTTTCATGTTTTCCACATTTTTTTTTCTTTTTTTGAGTTGGCATCTCACTCTGTCGCCCAGGCTAAAGTGCAGTGGCATGTTCACAGCCACCGTAGCCTAGACCTGCTGGGCTCGGGCGATCCTTTCACCTCAGCCTTCCAAGTAGCTGTAACTACAGTAACTACAGGCACTCACCACCACACCCATTTTTTTTTTCTGATTTATTGTAGAGATGAGGTTTCACTAAGTTGCCCAAGTTGGTCTGGAACCCATGGGCTCAGACAATCCTCTCACCTCGGTCTCCCAAAGTGCTGGGATTATAGGCATGAGCCACCATGGCCTTGTTTTCCACATTTTCAAGAAAAGATTATTCTATAAAATTATAAGAAATTAACTCTTTCTGTGTTGATAATTCATTTTTAAAAGGTTTGGCTACCTAAAACTTTATATTAGTTTGAATTTACTAGTAATGAATGTAGTTCACCATTCTCCACATTTGTACTAGGAATAAGTTCTCCTTAGTGAATTCTAAGTTCATATATGCTATGGTTTGAATATGTCTCCTTCAAAATTCAGGTATTGTCAATGTGAGAGGATTAAGAGGATTAAGAGGTGGAGTCTTTAAGGGGTGATTAGGCCATGAGGGCTCCTTCCTCATGGATGGGATCAAGTGTTTTTATAAATGGGCTTGACAGAAGGAGTGCATCCCTTTTCAGCCTTACTACCTTCTAGCAGGTGTGGATATAAACATTTCTTCCCTGCAGAGAAGGCAGCCCTTCCCAGACACCAAATGCTATTGTATTGATAGTGGACTTCCAGCCTTCATAACTTTAGGAAATAAACTTCTGTTCTTTATAAATTACACAGGTTCAGGTATTCTGTAATAGTAGCACAAAAGGCCTAAAACAATATCCTTTGTTAATGTTAATGTAAAAATGAAAATTCAAGTAATATTTAGATTTAGAAGCTGTCAGAAACATTTAAGACTATTTAAAAATTTCTACCCAAGTTAACCACAGAGAAGGTTAGCTAACATTTCAAATTCTGAAAATTATGCTCTAGGTTTTAAATTTGCAATGAGACAATGAAATAAACTTTTTGAAAGAAAAAGATTTGTATAACATAAACCCCTGCACTGCTGTGCTTTATGGCATCACATAATTATCTAAACATATCATGAGTCTGAAATAAAATAAAGGTCTACATTTTTAGATGTAGTATTTGACAGCATGAGAATCTTTAAAGCTGTACATAAAATAGGGGGAAAATATTCTAAAGAAAGTCTGGAGATTATACTTGAGCATACAATAAATTCCTTTATGGCCTAAGAATTATGTTTTCTCTTTAATGCAAACACATACCATATATACATGCACTAAAATTTTTAGAAAGTTATGCCTTACCAAATTAAAATATGTATGTCTGGTTTTATTTAAGGGTGTGTTTAACCCGATTCATTTAAAAAACAGGTTACTTATTTCATGTCCTTGGCTGTATATACCCTGGACGTTCCTTAATATTAAAAAGAAATCATTACAATGCAGTGTTAGAACAAAACTTGATGTATTTATTTTAGGTTCCAAGAAAACTGCTTCACTCCACACTTCTGCTTTAACCTAATGTAACTCTTATCTCAAATAAAGGCATCAAATTTGTGATTTTGTGATTTTTTCTTTCTCAAATAGAAGCCATATTATCATCTTTACATTCATTTAGATATACAAGTTTTAAGAACTTAACATGAATAAAATTATTATACAATAATGACAAATATACAGTATACAACAAATGCTTGCCATTTATATTTATTTACTTATATTTGGTCTTCAAAAATTACTTTAACTTGATCAAATTCAATAATTTTTCCTTATCGTCTCTTATCTCCTCTGAATTTTGAAAAATATTCTTTCAAAGTTTCAAACATAGTTATTTTTGTATCATAATTTTTCAATGGTTTGACATACACATATAAACACAGGTCTCACACAATAACCATTTAAGTTGTACTTGGATTATAAAATATTTATGTACATTTATATTTTTTAATTGCTAACAAACTATCTACCCAAAGACCATTACAGAATAATTTTTCCATTCTTTGTTGCTTAAATTCTTTCACATAATGGATCTATATTTAGGATACTTTGTTTCATTGAAGGCAATTTTTTTTCTTATTTCAGAACCAGTGTTCACTGCAGAACACTGTAACTACTCTCTGAACCACTTTGTTGGTTCTAGTCCTAACAGAACTTTATTCTGTATGGAACTCCTTGGAGTGGCTATAGCTCAAATACTGTCAGTCAGGTCTATTTCAGAAGCAACCTGGTATACCCAAAGGAATTTTAAAAGTTTATGGGTCTGGCTGGATGTGAGTTAAAATTATTTACATAAATACAGTCCATTCTCAAACTGTATCAAATAGCCTGATATGAACAAAAAATGAATTGCATACATATCCAAGTTTTTGCAGTGAATCCAAGCAAATTTAACAGCTTTTGTTGAGCAAAAGTGTCATCTGCTATAACGACTCCCACAATTGTAACACACAAACTGCAGACAAGCTTCTCTCATGCTCCAATGTGTATGTTTATGCCTCAGGATTTGCTAACACTTTTCAAGTGGAAAACATTTACTGTTGAAACAAATAATTTCTTTATAAATCCCCAACTGGGCTGTGAAGACACCCGTGATTCTGTTGATTTTAGAAACAATCATCATTCATGTCCTATCCAATTAAAAATACAGCATTTTTTTCAGGTAAAGCTATGTTATCTAAATATTAAATGTAAGGGAAAATATATCCCTTTATATAACTATTATAAGCATACATTGATATATTCATTTTTTTATTTCATTACACACAATTTTTGTCTACTTTGTACCTGGTACTGTGGATACAAAAATGAATAAGAAGAGTATATAAAGGGTTTAGTATGTCTCTACCCCCCCAAAAAAACAGACTGACTATAAAAGAGAGCATATGTGTATTTAGAATACATAATATATACTTATGTTTATATATGCAAAATGCCAGCATCAAATTGCCTCATCTACATGGCAAACAGCTGATATGAACAAGTCCACTAGGAATACGGAAAAGAATTGACAATAAAAAACAGGGTATTTGGACAGAAATTTTGAGACTTTAAATGGCTTTTGAACAAAACATTGGACTTAGATAAAAGAGAGAGTGCCTTTCAGGCAGAAATCTGCAAAAGAAAAAAAACATATATTTAGAAATGTACATGAAATGTTAAAGGGAAATTTAGTAGAATAGCTTGACTAAAATGAATTATTCATATAAGAATGAGAAATATGTTGAATATATAAGTAGATGCAACATTTGAGACTATTTTTAATGTTAGGACACTGCTTCACTAAGAATGTTTGAGATGGAGGAAGCCAACAAAGAGACTAAAGTAGGTAACTGACATCAATGTGTTTAGTACAGACCAGAAGAGAAAAAAAAGTGAGGTTGGCATAGCAACAAAGACACTATTGCAGTAGTGTGATTACAATATTACATTCATTTTTCTAAGGATGCTTTTTTGTGACTGTTTGAGAGAAGAACTTTTTTTTTAGTTAATTAATTTTTGAAAGTGGTCAAAATGTAGAAACAAGTAGAATAGGCACTTTAAGTTATGCCAATGTAGAGTGAGTACCAATCCATTCTCTGTGAAGAATGTCTAAATGTATTGAAATTATCTAAATAGAATGTTTCAGTTTAAAATGTTACATGATCTCCTTATTAATGTTACTTGAATACATATTTCAGCACTCCAGAAACTGATTTCTGGATCTCTAGCTTCAAAGTCACTTGGAGATAATTGTTAAAAATGTAGATTTCTGGGTGCCACTCCATGTTTACTAAAACATAATTTCTATAACTGGAGCTCAGGAATCTACATTTATTTAATTTAAAAGATATAAGTGTTTCTTAGACACTTGGGAGTGTATTCAAACTCAGTTTTGGTTACATTTTGTTTGTTTTTTTTCTTTTTCTTTTCCTGTGAAAATTCTTAAAACATCCCGATGCTTTATGTTATTGCTACTCCCTGAGGAGTTGTAGAAGACGTGTTTGCACAAGCATGCAACTATGATTTAAGCAGTTTAAGTACTTACACACAGAAGTTTAAGAACAGACACCCTTGAAATTGCAGAAAAGAAACCTACAACCAGTAACTTCCATTCACAATGAACAAGAAACTATATTTAAAAACCAAACTACTTTTCAGTGTTGTTCATCATTTCTTATGTGAATTACACTGTTAAGGTCCTACATATGATGTTACATAACACTAAATTACCTTGATATTGGAGAAGATCAGAACTAGTCTATTTTGATTGCTTTGGTGAATCAATAGAGTGAGACCACATCCAATATCTCAAATGTAGAGCAATGTGTATTGTCAATTACCCTGGGAAGTGGAAAATCTGAGGTAGGAAATGCTGTAGGTAACATTAGTTCAGTAAAAAAGGGGATATCCTCCTTTTCCTGGGGCTTGATTTTTCCTGTTGTTTACATGTGGAAATGATTCTAGCAACCTATTGGTCAGAGTTCAGCTGGCCTATACCATATAGGTAGTCTGAGAGCTATTTAGAGGGATGGCCTTTAGAGGACTCTGAGCATGTGTGATGCATTAAGAAAAGAGGAAGCATCTGTGTGCAAGAACATCCTCATCATGTGAGTCACTATTTGCCTCAGTAGCAGATGCATTTGCGCAGAGCAGGATAAGACCATTAAGTGGAAGAATATAAAAGACACATATCTGAGCTCATATGAGGGAGCACCATGGATAACAGTGAGTGGAGACAGTTTTTTAGTGGCTTGAATTGACACTTCTATAATTTGGACTTAGAATTATGACTACTTATTAGCCCCTATGACTAAGATATATGACTTTTAGCTGGACTTTATTACCCTAGTTTAAGTTAAAACAAAATATGGTAATCCTCCTCAGTAATTTTAGGATTATAATCTTCTTTTGGGCCTAGTCCATCAAATATGAGGTCAGACAATTAAGTACGAGAACTTACCACCGTGCCCTTAGGTTGGCAGCGCTGTGCAAACAACTCACTAAGGTTTTATAACGTTGGTATGCCCATGTTTCCATCTGTGTTTGTGTCAACATGTGTGTCTTGCTCAGTGGTATTTATTATTGTTGTTGCATGTCTTTGTGTTCCATCACAAGAAAGTCAATGCTTGAATTAGAGCAATGAATAAACATTAAAGTTCTTGTTAAACTTGGCAAAGAGTGGAAGTAAAATCAGGGGTATGTTAGTCTAAGTTTATGGAGATAATGCCATGAAGTAAATGGCAATGTATAAATGGGTTAAATGATATTTTTCTGAATGGACAGAGAGCATGACTGATGAAGAGAAGTCAGAACAGCCAGTAATGAGCGGAACTGACAAAAACATTGCAAAATTTTGTCAAAATCATCAGCTGACTGTAAGAATTATAGTAGACCAAATAAACATTGATAGAGACAGAGTTAGGAAAATCTTAACTGAAAATCCTGGCTTGAGGGAGGTATGTGCAAAATGGTCTCAAAGGAGCTCTTGCATCATGACAATGCACCAGCTCACACAGCACTGTTTGTGAGGGAAATTTTAGCCAGTAAACAAATAACTGTATTGGAACACCCTCCCTACTCAACTCATCTGACCTCCAATGACATTTTTCTTTGCCTGAAGATAATGGAAATATTGAAAGGAAGACATTTTGATGACATTCAGGACATCAAGGGTAATATGATGACAGCTCTGACTACCATTTCAGAAAAAGACTTCCAAAATTGCTTTGATGGGTGAACTAGGCACTAGCGTTGGTGCATAGCTTCCCAGGGGAGTACTACAAAGGGTACTGTAGCAACATTCAGCAATTAGCTATGTAGCACTTTTCTAGTGCTAATAATTTCATGAATTTGTAACTTATCAGACCTTGTATAGCTCACAATATCTAAGAAACAAAGAAGCAAAAATTTGAGTAGTTTAGCACAATTTTTGCCCATGGTTTGTAAACAGTATTTTTAGGAGGAGTGTTCTATGACATGAGATAATGTACACCAATGCACAATACGTGAAATTTTTAGGTGGGTACTAAACAACCATTCAGAAAGCTCTCATTGCTTCAGTGGCTGTAATCTTAGGGGTTGCAGGATTCCTTGTATAGTTTTCCAAGTGCATTTTCTGATGTATGTTAGGAAGAACTACTTGTAAAATATTTACCACTAGGGTCTGGAGGACAAATACATTTAGAAAACAGCACACTTCTAGAGCCTGACAATACATTTGCTTTGGCTATAAGAATAGTAAATGCTCTGAGAAGGCCCACAGCAAAGAGATTTCTAAAACTTTGGTAAGTCTAACACAAACTTATTGGAAAATGAAAACTCATTTTTCAAGTTAATATTATTAACATATTAGGTGACACAATTTTGAAAGTTATAGGCTTTGTTATTATACACAGATATATGCATTCACATGTCGGTATAGCTACTTACCACCAATGGCTTGTCATTTGTTAAATACCTACAGATGAAAGTAGATACTTCCCAGGTAATTTTCTTTTTTTGTTTTTTCAAATTTATTAAAATCATATATATAAAGAATTCATAAAAATCCTGGTTGTACAGTCACTTTTAAAAAGAAAGTTTCCTTAAATGTACCCCTCAATATCACAATAAAAAATAATAATAAAAATAAATAAATAAATAAATAAAAAGAAAGTTTCTTACTTGTCTTCAGAATTTTCTTAAAAGCTCTCTGAGCTCCTAAGTCAATATTTTTGATTAGACTAAAGACCAAAGGGGCATAGTTTCAGTAAATAAAAAAGAACATATAGGCATAGAATAGAATTGGTATTGAATAGCACAAAGTAAAAAAAAATTGGTGAGATTGTATTAGCCATGTTTAATAAAGGAATCTGCTTATTTCTTTTCTAAAGAGAAATAAGGACTAATTAAATGCATAAAATGCTACACCAGTTAGAAATAAGTTCAACTTATCACTTTATTAAACTAAATAGATTAAAAACAATTTTTTGTGGAGAAACAATTCTAAGGAAAGACAAGTTACTACCCTCCTAAAAGCATGCAGTGTGTTAATATAACTTCAAAAGAACTGGACACACAGAACTTTCTGACAGTAACCAAAGAAGACCCAATTAAAATTTTCTAACCTATTGATCCTACCTCTGTTTTGGTGACCTTTCATGTGCAACTCATTCATAAATGAGATGACACAGAAAAGGAACTATCAATTTCGCATGATCCTTTGCTTGCCTTTTCCCCCCATATACTCAAAATTATATGGACTATTCTCAAGATAAGGCTCCTAAAATAGTCAAGGGTTGGCTGTGTTTGGCAATTATCAGAAAAATAACAACCATAAAATGAGTCAAATATTGTATTTTGTGTTCAAAGACCCAAACTCTCCTTTATAATAAATCAAAGACTGTTTAGTACAAAGTGATGAAGTAGACTGAATTATTATGTAGTTATGTGTTTGTGATTATAAGCTATGTCTTGGATTCTCATATAAAATTTACTCCCCAACTAAATGAACATAATAACCCACAGAAAATTGAATAGAGGAATAAAAGCCTTCAAAAGCCAAAGTGTTTTGGAGAACTGAAGGACTTATGGGTAATCAGTGGCAAATATGAGGAGGAACTCCCAAAATCTTAAATTTAGTTATAAAAAAATTGTGTATTCATTCTTACATGTTTAAACTTCTGTCACCTTTAAAATATTCTCTGTTTGATGTAATACATTTATCAATATGCTTTTTCTACTGCTCAAAAAAGATTTTTAACTCATCAACTTTGATGTCCTTTAATGCTTCTGCTGGTTTTTGTTTCATCTCTTCCACATTGACAAAAAGTTTCCCTTTGAGAACTTTTTTTTCAATAGGGAAAGAAACAAACAAAAATCACTGAAGCTGAATGCTGCCTCTCACCACAACTCTAGCGAGTACACCGATGCTGATAGGTTCCAAGAACACTTACCTAGCTGGGGAAACCTGTACTGCAAGTGGCCCATCCTCCAAAAAATAATTTCAGTTTTTTGGGGTCTCTCCTCGAACATCAGAGAAACATAGCCAACGTTCATAAGTGAATATAATAATCAGTATTATGGAGCATTTAAGAATTGCCAATACCTAACTATATAGGGACACAAGCTAGGAAAACAAAAAATAATGAAAGATTCTAGGCCCGAAAAGAGCTTTCATCAGAAAGTCTAGTGAGAAGAAAACAGCTTTACATATGATTTTCAAATCTTTTAAAATTTTCTCTTCTCCTTGGTTTTCTCTTACATTGATTTATATGGTCACCACCACACTCTACATAACCCCTCCTCAAACTTTACCCCTTTTTCCTTTTGAAACTAAGGATGATTTTTAAAAATTCTTTTACTTTTTATCTTCTTAGTACAGTGATAGAAGATAAAATTTCAGAATTTGACTACAAATAAAGGAAGGCCAAAAGAGAAGAAAACTGAAAACGCATATGTTCTCCAGTTTATGATAAATCTTCCCAACTTCTGGAAAATTCCTCTGGGTAAAAATAACAAACTCTCCCTTGTACCATCAGTACACACATTTATCAATGAAGCTGAGCATTCACTGATGATAAGAAAATGTGATAAATTGAATATGAGATAGAAGTATTTTAGTTTAGCAGATGCAATATTCAGTAAAGCTGAAGGAATATACTTATGAAGAAAATAGAGTTGAGTTAATACATTTTCTTCCTTGGAAATGTTTTAGAACAGGTACTAAAAAAACAAAGAAATACAATCTTAGGTTGTACCAAGGGTAGTATAATGACTTCAAGAAGAGAAATAGTTGGCCTCACAGCATAGTTCAGCACACAGTTACAGTGCAGTTATGGATACCAACACAGATGACTTTCAGCTAATAGCAACTTGACCTGCTGTTTGTTTTTGGGCAACAAATTAGTTTACAGGTTTGGAGTCACAACACTAAAACTGTAAAATTCTTAAGCTACATGTGAGGTTTCTTATGCTAATATTGTATCTAGCAAAATAGGAAATGCTTATTAGAAAAATAAAAACTAAGGATTGTATAAGGTAAGTTCTAGACTAGTTGGCTCAACGGTTGATTCAAGTCATGAGTTTTCCATCTGTGATCGAAGATACTGCTTAATGCACTGGGAAGATGACGAGAATGTAGCAAATGACTCTAAGCAACAATAACTATAGGATCATGTAGATTAACTGCATGGTGCATTTCTCATAGACAATTCTAATAGTCACTAAGTGCCTGGATGAAGCTTTTCCTTCACTTCTAGGAGTGAATGTAATATTCTTCCAATATTTCCACTTTCTTGTTTATGTTTGTACAAACTGGTTTTCTGTTACTTGCCCTTGAAATAATGCTGTCTCACATTTTTAATATTTATGGTTAATCAAATAATTTATTGTTATAAGTGAAATGTTTTGAACCTAAAATTTTCAAATGCTATTCATTATTTCATCATATCATTATTAATATTTAAAAACTAATAATACCAATAGAACATATTCTATGATTTCATTTCTAAAAATAGCAAATTAGTATAAATGCTTATCTATGAAAACCTCAGTAAGGTGAAAAAATAAAAAAAAATTGAATATGTGGACACATCTCCAATGAGAACAATAATATCATAAAACAAGTATTTGCACATATTTAAATAACTTGAAACTGGATATACTTATCTTCAAGATATAACATATTTGTTGAAATTAAGATATAACGATTTGTTGAAATTAAGCTCAGATTGCTGAAACCATCTAACTAATCATTCATTTGTAGAGTGGGAATAAAATGAAACAGAAAACTATCAAGGGAATAGTAGAGTCTAAGTATTACTGGTTAGAATCATAAGATTTCTGTGAATAATATTAAGCTAAAATCTACCATCTTGTCTAGATAGGAAAACTGCCTTGTATTTAAGCTATCAGTTTAGTAAAGAAAAAAGAGTAATAAATGCCTGTCATAATACAGGTTTCTAATTCATTCCATGCATAATAACACATTTACAGTATGCACATGTAATCAATGTTCAATATATGAGTAAGAGCAAACATTAGTAACACAAAACTCTACATGTTATAGAAGAAAGAGTCAAAACATACTGTGTCTGTTTCTTTAATCAGTGCCTATTTTTGATGAAATAACAATATAAACTCTTTCAGTATACAGCTTTTTTATTGCCACCAGTGTCAGTGGTTTGTTTACTTGAGTAGTTTACCAATACCAAACCAAGAAGGTAAAATCAGAATAAGAATCCAAATGTTTTAAAGTTTTTGTATTTTTTTGTCCACTTCAGAACACATGTATAGTCACATGACATAGCAAATATTAACTAATTATTTTATCAAGTATTAGCACAAGAATAGCATACTATGAGCATTTTAATGTCTTCTCATATCAATGTAATTATTTTGATAACCTGAAAGAAATCTGAGTCATAACAATGAGAGCACAGCTAAGTTATTTTACTGAGACTGTTTTCTATAACATGAAAAATTCAAACAGAAAGCTGAAAATTAATGACATTTAAACTGCTTAACATTTTCTAAATTTTATAAGTACTTTGATTTCTAAAAATGCCAATTACTCTTTCAATGCTTTAAAGATACTTGGAAACTCTTCAAACTCTGATAAGATTTCCATAGCCAGGCAGTGTACAGCATCAACCTTACAGACTCAATCAGCAAATTACTTTAAAGCTGAACAATAGTCAAACTTGAATTCTGTACCAGAGGGAGAAGAAAATTACATTAGGGTTATTTAGTTCAAGGTATTTTAAGACTTTTGAAGGACTTTAATAGAATTGAAAAATGTTGGCCAATCATAAATCAAGATAATATAAAAGATTCAGTGGAAAATTATCCTTTAAATATATATTTTTATGATTATCTAGAATTGTCTAGAATTTTTTCTTTATTAATGTTTAATAAAAGAGGGTTTATAAATAAAAGTGAGTAAGATCATATTCAAGCACTTTTTCACATATCTGAGTAAGATTTAACAAAATCAGACTTAATAGGACACATATAAGCCTATGAGCAGAAAATTAAAATCTCCAGAAATATCAAGAAAACACATATAAAACTTACAAACAAGTACAAAAATGTAAATATTAAAATTTAAGTGATTTAGGTGCTTTTGATGATCAAATTAGCAAACTATTTTATGCTAGAGTTTAACAATGGAAATATACAATAAAACATGCACTACTATAGGAAAGGGACAGTGGCATGAAGAATAAAAAATAAGAACTGTAAAAACTTTAACTTAGTAATTCAACTTCTATAAGGAAAACTGCACTTTTGTAAACATGCATGGGAAAAATTGTTCATGTGGCTAATTATATATTTATAAAAGAATATAAATCAGAAATAATCTACTTGTTTACAAATTTAACTATAATTATTAAACTATGACAAACATTCTATACTATCAGTCTATTTTTAATGATAGCTTGCTGAAAGAAACAGGAAAATGTCTTCTGAATAAATACTATACTAAGTGCTAGTGCAAGATAGTATGTATGTGTGCAGTGTAATATTTATATAACATAACATGACCACATACATACATTTCCAAAAAGAAATATGTCAAAATGCTAACAAATTGGTTACTGGTTTTTCAAAATTTCTGGTACCCTTTCTCATCAGTTGTCTGATGATAGAATCTTCATTACCTAAAGTAATTTCATTTGCTGTGGTTCTTTTTTCATCAGTAAATAATTTTTATTTATTTTTTTCTTACAAATAATTGGATGATTTGACTTCAGTTTTCATTTTTATATATATTTTATTTTAAAGATGTGGAGTACAATTCAGGATTAGGTATACAAGTGGATATTATACAGGTAAAGTTTGGGCCTTCCTTTGGTCCTCACTTTGCCTGGCTTAGGATCAGGTACTCCTATTGATGTTGTGTCCCCACTCCTATCCCGGAAGTATCCCTCTACTGCCAATCCCTTTCTTATAGCATTACGGTAAATGTTCAAAGTCCACTTATGAGTGAGAACATATGGTACTCTGTTCTTTGTTTCTGTGATAGATCATTGAGTATTACAGACACTAAATCCAACCTATTTGCTGCAAAGTTCCTATGTTTTTCCTCCTTTATGGCTGCATAATATTCCATCATGTATATGTACCACACTTTTTTTTACCCAGTCCATTTTCGATGGGCCCATGGTTGGTTGCATGTTTTTGCTATTGTGAATAATGCTGCAAAAAATATGCATGTGTAGGTATCCTTTTTTGTATAATGATTTGAATTCCTCCAGGTCTCAAAAGAAGATATATGGACAGCCAACAGACACATGAAAAAGTGCTCAACTTCACTATTCTTCAGATTAATGCAAATCAAAACCACACTGAGATACCACCTAACTTCACAACAGCAGATGCTGGCGAGGATGCGAAGAAAAGGGAATGCTTCTACACTGCTGGTGGGAATGCAAACTGGTTCAACCTCTATGAAAAATGGTGTGGCTATTTCTAAAATAACTAAAAATTGACTTTTCTTATGACTCAGCAATCTGCTTACTGGGAATATATCCTGTAGCTTTTATGAAACTGATTCAACTCTCTTTTCTGCCCTCAGTCACAAAGTATTTATTTAGGATCAGCATTTAGTGAAGAAATAGGTACAAGTTTATGTATATATATGAATGACAGTATAAATGATTATATATTATATATATGAATGGCAGTATAAATTATTATATATTAGATATATATTAGATATATGATTTTATATATGACATTTTATATATGAATGACATATGTATGGGCTGAGGGCCCCATTATACCTCTGGTTCATGACATGTGAAGTTAATCATGCAAGAATGAAGCCCACACTGAAAGACTGAGGAAATCAGAGGCTAGAAATGAAGGAGAAACCAACAGATATGGGCCTAAAGACTTTGTTTAAAGCCCTAGACCAAGCAATACCTAAAGTTAACAGCAGTCTATAAATGAGAATACATATTTATGTTTCTTTTTTTAATTCAATTTCTTGGTGATAGGTTTCTGTCATGCAAAGCTAGAAAATTTCTGTTCATGGTCCTGTTTAGGAGATAAGATTATGGAGAGTTGAAATGAGTAAGTATACATCTACTTTTCTGATTGTTCTACATTTCACTTATTCACTTATGTTTTTATAATAAGATTGATTTAATGCACACAGTTAAGAGGTTTGCAAATATTGTAAGTCATTAAATCAATAACTTTAATGATGTGGGTGGATAATCAACAAAGTAAATAATACAAGTCCTGAAAATATCTACTAGAAGACCAAAACAGGACTATCAGTTTAAATCCACATGTCAAGGAGCCAGAATAGTGCCAGCAGCATTGTTTTACTATTTTTTCCATCACTGTTTTAAAACAATGACTTTTTAAAATTCACTCAATACCTCTACCCCTGTGAAATGTAATGACCTTTCCCACCTCCATCTTCTATCTTCTCTTCAATGGCATGACCTATCCGTTTTAGTTTATCAAGCTCATTCACTGGAGAAAATATCAGGAAGTCCATAGTCTCTTATTGGAAACATTAAATGCATTCGTTTTAAGATTAAAACCAGATAATGATTCTATAGTTTAACAAAGTTCTGTACTGTCTTTATATCTACAAATATAGTTTGCCTTGTCCAAAACAATAAGAAAAGAAGATACAAGGAATAGAAGGAGATAAAGCTACCATTATATGCACATGATAAAATTATCCATCTAGGTAAGTCAACAGAATTAACAGATAAACTATTATAAAATAAGAGGTTTTTTGCACTGTTTTTAATTATAAAGATGTGGGGTACAATTCAGGGTTAGGTATACAAACGTTGATTTTGCCAGTACCCTTGTTAATGAGGTACGCTCTCCCTCTCCTAGCAGTTTCCCTCAACTGCCAATCCCATCCCCCTCCCCTAACAGTTTCCCACTAGGGATTCCCAGTTTGCCAACCCCTTTCTTATAGTATTATAATAATTGTTCAAGGTCCACTTATGAGTGAAAACATATGGTATTCTGTTCTTTGTTTCTGTGATAGATCGCTGAGTATGATCAACTGTAAATCCATCCAAGCTGCTGCAAAGTCCATATGTTTGTCCTTCTTTATAACTGCATAATATTCCATTGTGTATATGTACCACATTTTTTTTATCCAGTCCAGCTTCCATGGGCAACATGATTGGTTCCATGTTTTTGCTATTGTGAATAGAACTGCAACAAACATACGTGTGCAGATATGTTTTTTGTAGAATGATTTGAGTTCCTCTGGGTATATTCCCAATAGGGGAATTGCTGAATCACATGGAAGGTCAATTTGTAGTTCTTTCAAAAATCACCACACTGTCTTCCAAAGAGATTGCATTAGTTTGCATTCCCACCAGCAGTGTAGAAGTGTTCCTTTCTCTCCACATCCTCGCCACCATTTGTTGTTATTTGTTTTATTATTGATGGCCATTCTTACTGGGGTGAGGTGGTATCTCAATGTGGTTTTGATTTGCATTTCTCTGATGATGAGTGAGACTGAGCACTTTTTCATGTGTCTGTTGGCTGCCCGTATATCTTCTTTGAGAAGTGTCTATT
>CAUYQG010233360.1:0-27405 GCA_963574415.1 Tarsius wallacei | reverse complement strand
CATGCTACCATGCCTGGCTAATTTTTGATTTATTGTAGAGATGAGGTCTCGCCAAGTTGCCCAGGCGGGTCTCGAACCCGTGGGCTCAGGCAATCCACTCACCTCAGCCTCCCAAAGCGCAGGATTACAGGCTGAGCCACCAAGCCCGGCTTGAACTTTTAAAACTTTTAGGAGGACCTGAGGTGGAAGGATCACCTGAGCCCAGCAGGTCAAGGCTGCGGTGGCCATGAGCGTGTCACTGCACTCCAGCCTGGGCCTCAGAGTGAGTCTCCTACTCAAAAGAAAAGTGAAAATTATAAATAAATACAAACTTTTTTAATATATTGGAAAACACAGTTTATTTAGAAAGGAGAGAGAGAGAGAGAGAGAGGAGATTCGTCTTCCCAAGGTAGGGAAGAGGGCCAAAGCTTAGGAAAGCATGACCAGACGAGTTTAACAAAAGCAAATGGTGGCCAAACAAAGGTCTAAATACAAAGTTTTAGAAGAAAACATCTTATCCTTCTAAAATACATGTCCCACCCGGGTGCGGTGGCTCACACCTATAATCCCAGCAATTTGGGAGGCAGAAGCAGGAGAATTAGCTGAGCCCGGCGGTTGGAGACCAGTCTGAGCAACATGGTAAGACCTGGTCTCTACAATAAATCAAAAAAAGCCGGCCGTGGTGGCGCATTCCTGTGGTTCCAGCTACTTAGAAGTCTGAGATGGAAGGACCACCTGAACGCAGCAGGTCGAGGCTGCAGTTGCCATGAGGGCTGCACTCCAGCCTGGGTGACAGAGTGAGACTCTGACTCAAAAAATCAATTAATTAATTAATTAAATTTAATATCTTATCCTTCTGAATATGGAAAAAATTCTGCTTTCTTCAGGTTACAAAGATTTTTTTTGTATACATGGGCTATCAACTAGAAACACAACTTTTTTTTTTTTTTCCCACAAAATAAACCTCTATGTTACTGAGGCTGGGTTATGTTAGAGATGAAGGTTTGTTCAGTGAAAATCAGAGACACACATCACTTGTGGCTGTGCGCCCCAGTCCAGGCAGTTGTGAGAGATGCTGGTGCATACACTGGGCTCACTGAAGCCTTCTTGCACTCTGAGCTCTGCACTTCTGAAGAACAACACACGGCCAGCTGTCACATCACATCATACAAACTATGCGTGAATATAGCATTGACAAACCACTTAATATTGAACTTCTCTCTATTTCCCTATTTGATGACTGCCCTCTATAGAATGCTTAATTCACTGAGATTATACTTTGATTAAGATTTAAATTAATGTTCCTACAAATTGCTTTCAAGTTTTCCCAACACTATTTATTAAAGTAAAAAAAGAAAAAAGAGCCGGGCTCGATGGCTCAGCCTGTAATCCTGCACCTTGGGAGGCTGAGGTAAGTGGATTGTCTGAGCCTGCGGGTTCAAGACCTGCCTGGGCAACTTGGCGAGCGAGACCTCATCTCTACAATAAATCAAAAACTAGCCAGGCATGGTAGTACGCGCCTGTAGTTCCAGCTACTTGGAAGGCTGAGGCGGAAGGATCGCCGGAGCCCAGCAGGTCGAGGCTGCGGTGGCCGGGAGCGGCCAATGCACTCCAGTCTGGGCGACAGAGTGAGACTCAAACTCAAAAAAAAAAAAAGAAATCAAGCATGGGATAGAGTCCAGAGGACTTCATACTCCTTTCCCAGGCCCCTACCTTGGCTCCAAGGCAGCTCTCAAAGTCCTTTTTCATGTCAGACACGGCGACTTTGTCCTGAGGCCTTTTAGGTCCACTGCAGCAAGGCACTACTGTTTTCAAATCTAATTCTACAACCTGTTCATTGAAAATAAATTATACAATTCACATTATACCTATAAAGAGGAAACATGAGGCATGCCAGAAAATTTAAAACATCACAACAATAAAAATAAGCAAGTAAGCAAAACTACCACATTTGAAAACAAGGAAGCCAATGTTTGTCTTAACACTTAAATGATTCATTTTCCAAGATCAGGATGGGCACTTGAGTAGCATGAGATAGGCAGGAAGCCTTGCTCCCTTTTAAAAAGTTCAGGGTGGATGCTACAGTTGCTGCCCAGTGTCTTCTACTAGTTCATCCTTGGAAAGTAGTTCACACATGCTTCGTATTGTCTAAGTTAGGTTGAAGTGGGTTTTCTATTAAAATGATACAAAACTGATATACTTCTAAGGTGACTTGGGAGGGATGCAGCCATTAAGTTATCAATGCCAGGAAAAGGGCCTTAGCCTAACTGAGTATTTCCTTCCCTCAAAGTAATATGAAACAAAACAAGGGTCTCAAGTCTAGTTTACCCTCTAATCTTGGCTGTCTAGAAAAATGTGGAATCAGTTTGCACCCTAGAAAACAAAGGTAAGTCATTTGAGAAATAGAACTGAGGTGTCTGTACCTTCGCTTCTTTCCAGGTCTATGCTAATGATGAGCTTAGCCTTAAATAGCTTCAGCTTCTCTAGTAAAGTCGTTCAACAGTCTTCCAAATAAGAGGCATGAATCAGTAGTTCAAAAAATGGGAGCATGCTCAACTTACAATGATTAGGCCAGTAGGAATGTAAGAAGTTATAATATTCTATTATGTTTACAATTTCCTGATCCTTTTGACTTTTTAGCCTTTTAATACCCCATTTTCCTGCAATGCCTCAGCAGTGGCTATTTTCCTACAAATGTACCTCGGCAAGAAAAACCACACACAGCTAAAATGACAACCTTGAGGAAGAAGAAATGCATGCTCGGTAGAAGGCGGTCTCATACCTGGGTGAAGTCTGGGTCTTGAGAAGGGTCACCGAAATCGCGAAACATTCCTACAGCCTGAAGATATTTTTTAATGTGCTTTACTTTATTTTCATCACGACCTAAATGGTATATTAAGGAGTAACAAGTGACATATGTTAATATTTTCTGGTTAAAGACTATAAACTAATACTTCCATCAGCAATTATACAAGTACATAGTATACATTTCAGTTACACACACACCAGCTCCTCAGATATTTCAGGCTAACAGCTTGACTCTCTAGCTGATGCTGCTTTTTATTAGGGGCTATGAACAGATATGTTGTTCCTTTCAAAGTGACTATTTTCTGAAAACAGTCCTTGATCAGGAAAATCCTAAGTCTGAGCTAATTATCAAAGCACTCCTATGCGTCTACCTTCAACTGGTGATAAAGACTCAGAATTACACACAATTATTGTTAAAATAATAACCCACCCCAACCCCCATCCCAAACCGCCAGCTACTGAGCATTTTCTGTGGCCTGATAATGTATGCTAAATGTTTTAAATGCGTTACCCTCAATTTCTAATCCTTTATCAAGAGATAAGTACAATTATTCTTCTCATTTATAGATAAGGAAATGGTGGCTCAAGAAGACTGAGTAACTTTTCCATGTAACACAGCCAGAAAATGGCAGAACCAGGGTTTGATTCCAAAGTTCAAAGTCTTAACTCACAATGCCATATCACCAGGAACATGACCTGAACCCTGTGCTGTTTAACTGTTATCAAGATCCTGGTAAGGAGATAATACTCGTGAAGTATGCCCAGTGGACATGCAGTCCACCCATTTTTCTGACGGTTAGGTGAGACTGAAAGTTTGATCCTTGGGCCCACCACAGATTGGGATTTTTTGTTTGTTTGTTTTAACTGAATTATAAAGGTCATCCGCTTTCAGCATGGATCTCATACAAGATGGCTGTAAGAGCCTCACTATCATGACCTGTTGTTGAGCCCACTGTTCACTATACCACGTGCCAGTCTCTTCAAGAAGATGAACAGAAGATTTCTCTTAGGGTTAGGATGAGAAAAGATTGTACGTTTCTGAAGCAATATGTTTTTTTCAATGTAAGAGATGTTACAGATTTGGCATCGGATCACTAAAAAGTTTTGTGGCCAGCTTCAGCACCACCGAAACTAGCTTTTCCTCTGGATACCTTCTGCAGCTTTTCTCCCTCGGCACATCTCCCTTCCCTTTTCTTCTTTAGCCTGACTCCTGCAGTGATTTAGTCTGTTCTTTTAGTTCTACATCTATTTGACTTCAAAGCCTTTGGGGAACAAGGACATGTTAATTCCCATGTGGTTATCCTTAATAAGCACATTTTTAAAAATAAACTTTTTCATGAAAATTACTATGCCAGAGGAATTTCCTCAGGCTACCAGTGAAGACTTGGATTTATTTGGGGTCTACAAGATTCTCATGAACTGGGTATGGTGGTGGCTCACGCGTGTAATCCCAGCACTTTGGGAGGTAGAGGCAAGAGAGAGGATGCCGAGCCTAGAAGTTGAAGACCAGCCTGGGCAACTTGGCAAAACCTTGTCTCTACAGTAAATAAAAAAAAAATTAGCCAGACATGGTGGCACATGCCTGTAGTCCCAGCTACTTGGAAGGCTGAGGTGGAAGGATCACCTGAGCCCAGCAGGTCGAGGCTGCGGTGGCCTGAGAGTGCCACTGCATTCCATACTGGGCAACAGAGTAAGACTCTGACTCAAAAAAAAAAAAAGAAAAAAGAAAAGAAAAGACTCTCATGAAACCCTTCCCGTGGCTTGCTCTTTCACTTCACTCGAACACCTGTTCAAATTTCACCTCAAAAAGCCCTTCCTATATGTCAAAAGCACTCCTGGGGTATTTCAAACAGCTCCCCAGTCTGCTTTTTCATTATCATACTTATGCATTTGTTTACTTTTTCATTGTCTTTCCCCCTTACTGGAATGTAAGCTCCATGAGGGAAGGGACTTATCTATCTTGTTCACTGCTATATCTTTGGGAAATAGACCAAATATTGATAATTTTTAAAATGAATGGTATAATGGATAGTTAATGTTTTTTTGAGTTGGAGTCTCACTCTTCGCTCAGACTGGAGTGCAGTGGCCGCTCCCCGCCACCTTGACCTGCTGGGCTCTGGCAATCCTTCCGCCTCAGCCTTCCAAGTAGCTGGAACTACAGGCGCATGCTACCACGCCCGGCTAATTGTCTGATTTATTGTAGAGATGAGGTCTCGCTAAGTTACCCAGGCGGATCTCAAACTCGCGGGTTCAGGCAATCTATTCACCTCAGCCTCCCAAAGCGTGGGATTACAGGCTGAGCCACCAAGCCCGGCTGGATAGTTAATGTTTTAAAACAGCTTTCTAGGAGAAAAGTTAAGTTCCTAAACAAAAATATACAGAGTTAAAGATCTGTTGATGTGTCAAAATGTCTTCATATGTAGTCTCTCATTTCAGCTTTTAGATAACACTGTGAGAGACACTACAGAGTGCCAGCCCTGTACGGAGGTAGGCAGCTGCAGGTTTGGATTCTGGCTCCACTATTAAGCCTTGGGTAATAACACCTCTATGATCCTCAGTTTTTTCTTCTAGTAGTTAATTAGCTAAGTCAATCAGTCTACCCTACAGATCTGTGAAGAGGATGACAGAAAATGCATACCAGGCGCCTGGTATACCATAGCTACCTCCTAGACAGCAGGTACCATGACTAAGATAACTTGTTTAATCTCAAACAGCTAGCAGCATACCAGTGTAAATATCCAGGCTTTCTGAGTACCTAAGCTCTTTCTATTGGCCACATCATCACTATCTCATATTTCCTTAAATCCCAACAACTCACTTTGACTCCACAGGCACCCAGTGCCTTCTCTTGGGTGGAGGCAGAAGGCAGTGCTCTTATTCTCCGTGTTCTATGAAAGTTTTACAAAGACCCCTCCGCTTTCACAGGACCTCACTTACCTGTCTGCACCAGGTACTTGATACTAACTTCATCAACTGGGAAAAAGGCAGCAGTTGCTCCGTACTCGGGACACATGTTAGCAATCGTAGCTCGGTCAGCAATGGACAGCTGGACTACTCCTGGCCCAAAGAACTCGACAAATTTGCCCACTACCCCAACCTGGCGGAGGTGCTAAGCAGCAGAAACAGTAGAAAAGTTTGAGATTTGACAGCCCACGTTTAAAATGCAGAACTACCATCCTGTACTTCTTATAAACTAGCCGTGTTAGTAAATCTGAACAATAAATTAGCACAACATATTTTTGGTTACTTTTAAAAACAAAACTTTAAAAAGCAATGCCAACTAAATGCATGATATGATCCTGGTTTAGAGCCTAGAACAGAACAGGGACATTACTGAAAAAACTGGTGATGTCTGTAGTTTCGTTAAGAGTGCCATACCAGTGTTAATATTTTAGTTTTGATAAATGTGCCCTGGTTATACAAGATGTTAATGTTATGGGAAGCTGGGAGAAAGATAACAGGAGTGCTCTGTATTATCTTTGTACCAACTCTCCTATAAATCTAAGATTATGTCAAAGTAGTTCTTTTGACATAAAAAGAAAAGTATGCCAGTAATACAAATGACATTAATACAAATTATTTTTTAAAAATGAGAAAGACTCTCCTTCTTTCTCTAATGAGATCTTTTCAAGTGCCTAAATATTAAATGCCTTCAACCTAAATAAACTATCACTTGCACTAGTTGAGTAAGAAAATGACTTGTTTTCAAAGATGTAATGAACAAAATTCATGCTACAGGTACAAGTCAAATGTAACCAAAAGATCCCCATTTCTGACTCCACCTATCTTTTCCACACAAGCCATTGGTTAGGAGTGAGGCCCTAGGAACTGACTTGGCCCTGCATGAAGCCAGTTTCATGGACTATGCATAGCCACATATTAATAGACAGGTTCTTTGGACTATATGGGATTCTGTCAAATTTTGTAAGCAAGTCCTATATTATTCCACATCTAAAGAACAGTGCACAGACATTTGTGATAAGCTACAGTGTTAAATAATCCAATTCCAAATTCCACAAAGATTAAGTCAAAGAGAAACTTATTTTGCCTTTTAACAATAGAGTGTACGTGCAAAGGACCCTGAGTATTTAAACTATCAAACCAGAAAAAATTATGTTTGTGATAAAAATTAAAAAAAAGATGATTTCCTATAATAGCTTGAAAACAAGCTAGTACTTTCCAGCTTGGAGAAACATCCGTTACAATAATATAATCTGCAATACGGAGGAGAGAACTTTAAAAGTTAAACACTAATCATGGAACTAGGAACTAATTTGCTATTTACATATTAAGAAGAACCATGTGGAAAAGATATAGTAAAAGTGTAAATATGTAGATGGGAATGATTCTCACAACCTCCAGATATTATTTCTAGAAATGGAGAGCATGACTTTAGCCATAAATATATTATTTCTTTAAAAAAATATATAGAGAAATCTGAAGCAAATATGGCAAAATCTTATTATCTGTTAAATCTAGGTGGTGGATACATGAATGTCATTTTAATTTCTATGCATTTAAACTATTTCACTATTGAAAAAAATTTTAAGAAAAAAATCCATGCAGCAACAGGAGAGGAAAATGAATATAATTATCTAAATGTAACACAGAATGCTCTCCTTATCTCACCTCCTTTAAAAGTAATCAATGTAGTTTCCTAGCAATTGTAGAACACGGTGGAAACTAAGTGAGAATCCATTATGTATTTCCTCTCTGTCACGGTGACTTTCCAAGCACACAGAAGAGGCAGCAAATCGTTACCTTGGTAATGGTGAGCACGATGTCAGTGGATGTTACCAGAGGATGGGGTTTTCCCATCAGCCTGTAGCCAATCACCTGGGGAAGCACCATGCTGATTGGCTGACCCACCATGACAGCTTCTGCTTCGATACCTCCCACACCTGCAACGAATGGCATGCCAGAGTAACGCTTTCATTATTTCTCACTATATTTCTCAGATACAAATTCAGTGTCAGTAATAGGTAATAAATGCAGTTACAATGTTCAACTGGTACAGAGTTGAGTTACACTTCTATAAAGAGTAAAGAGCCATTTTTTAAAAATCTCCCTCTACAGAATTTTTAACAAGTTTTTCTCAAAGTGTGGTCCCTCAAACATCTGTATCAAATTCCTCTTGATGCTACACCCAAAGAAGAGTAGGCTTTAGGAGTCCAATTCTAACAAACACCCCAGGTGATTTTCATTTATGTTAAATGTCCCTAACTCCCCTTTCCACTTCATTCTTCCAAACATAACTATCTAGTGCCAACTAGGTGCAAAGTGCTTTTCTGGGCACTGTAAAAACAGCAATGAACATAAAAGACAAAAATATCTCTCCAATACTTGTTTTCACGCAAATTCATGCTTCTGGGATGTAATGGCATCAAAGCGAATTAGGTATATGCCCCAGAGCAACACATATGGAAGAGAATAGCATATTCCTGGAAGAACACTCACCCCAACCAAGAACGCCCAAACCATCAATCATGGTGGTGTGTGAATCCGTGCCCACGAGGCTGTCTGGGTAATAATATCCATCCTGATCAAATACCACTCTTGCCAAATATTCCAAATTCACCTGGTGGATGATTCCTGAGCCAGGGGGAATAATCCGCATGTTGTGAAAAGCCTGGGAACCCCACTTGGAGGGACACATGGAAAGAACACCATGAATATGTGAGGTGCTTCTACTCAGCCCACTCCCTTGACACCTCTCCCTCACACCCCACATACACAGTAGACCAAACAATGGAGCCAAACTCTGCCTATACCTTTAAAAATTCAAATCGTTCTCTATTTCTTTCAAATTCCAGGTCTTGATTCTTCTGTAAGCTGTCCGCCCTGTCAGAGAGAAAAACTAAATGTGTAAATTTTGAGGCTTAAGATGTTGCTGGTCAAATTTATTGGTGATGAATAAACGAAATGGAATTGCATCTGCAGGCTTGCTGAGTGGTATTAGGAATTTCACTCATGATTATTACAATGTAGAAAAGAAGAGGTGACTAGTGAAAGTAAAGAACAATTATTGTTTGATTTAAGTGATTCCTACAATGACTTTAAACACGGTGGACAGAAAGCATGAGCAGAATTCAAGTTAAAATTAATCTAATCATAAAGTCTGACTCTCAGGAACATACTCAAGATATTTATATGATGATCACGGCTTAGACATTTAAAGAATCCTTGTTTCTGTGCCCCTTTCTCATCCATGGCCTCATTAAGACACCTCTCTGAGTGGAGCTGTGTCTGGGCTGCCATTTTCATCTGTTTGTGTTGGAAGATGGAAAACCAATGATAACAAGAGGCTCAGTCATTAACAGAACCCAATCTCCTATCTGTCAGACAGGTTTATGAGAACGTTGCCATCCAAGAACATCTGTAAATCACAGATTATATGCTGAGATTTACACAAGGTCATTCAGTCCATCAGGACAATATGGAGCCTCAAGAAGATTTTTCCATGATTTTAAAAAATCGCATTTTTTTGAGTCAAGGCAGAATTTTATAGTCAGAAGTTTGCAGAATCAGCACACAGTAGGTGCTCATAAATTGTATATCATAGAATTGAATGAACATAGAAAAAAACAGAAAAATTAACAGCTAAGACTGAAGTCAGACTTCATTAATTAATATAACAGTTAATACTGACATTATGAGGAACCAGCCACTATTCTAAATTCTTTACAATAATTTTCTCAGTCTCCACCATAACCCTTTGAGTTAGGTGCACTAATAGTCACATTTTTCAAATGAGGAGACTAAGACAAAGACAGGTTAAGAAACTTGCTCAGAACCACACCAGCTAGTAAACTGCAGAACTAGAATTGAAACCCAGGCAGCCTGACTGCAGAGTCGATACAGCCCTCTATACCATTACTGTCTCCCCGTCACAGTACAGAGACTGGCAGTCATGATGGCAGTGGTAAACACCACCACCAGCACAACAGTAACAGTAGGAGTTAAAGGGCAACATTATGTTACAGGCACTCAGCGCTCACACACATGAACTCATTCAATCGTCACAGCAACCTCTCATGTAAATACAACTTTCATCCTCAAAAGTACAGAAGCAACAGCTGAGACATAGAGACTGGATAATTTGTCAAAAGTCAGACAACTGGTAAATTATAGCACTGTCTTCTGAACCCAAGTCTGCCTGGCTCTGGGAGCTTAACCATTATTCTCTATTTCTCATCCATTCCTACCCCTCCCTTTGCTTATCATCCACTGAGAGCTTGTCATGTGCCACATGCTGGGAATGCAACGGTGCACAAGCTGCATGCTCACTGTCCACCTGGAGCTCAGAGTCTGCTGAGAGATACAGGGAAGGACCAGGCAATTATAAAAGAGTGTGGTCGTCAATGCCTGATATGGGAAGTACAGGATGCCATGGGAGCACCCAGAAAGGGCCATGGGCTGAGAATGGTAACTCGTGCCTGTAATCCTAGCAATGCAGGAGGCTGAGGTGAGCGGACTGCTTGTGCCTAGAGTTTGAGACCAGCCTCAGCAACATAGTGAGACATTTTATAATTTTCAAAAAATTATCTGGGTGTGGTGGCATATGCCTGCAGTTCCAGCTACACAGGAGGCTTAGGCAGGATGGCTTAGCTCAGGAGTTTGAGGCTGCAGTGGCCTGTGATCCTGACATTGCACTCCAGCTAGAGACTCCAACTCAAAAGGGGGGGGGGGGCATGAGCACAGTTGGGGAGGGGGTAGAGGGTGGTGATACAAGGCCTTTCAGAAAGAAAAGGCATCAAAGTAGTCTGAAGGACGATGGGGAGTCAGCTATGGAAAGATGGGTAGGCACTCCTTGGGATGAAAAGGACTGAAAGCACACATTATTTGCCTCATAAAAACCATCCAGTTGCCACACTAATTTTTTTTTCTCCTTTTGTCTGGATATGAATAGTCTCCTAGACAAGTGTAGGTTGATTTATTGGAAACAATTCCTGAAACTACCTTATAGCAGAGGTCTACAAACTATAGCCATGGGTCAAATTTGGCCCAATGCCCATATATACTAGGCCCTCACACAAAAAATGATTTTTACATTTTTTATTTTATTTTAAAAATGTATTTATTTATTTGTTTGTTTACTTACGAGACAGAGTCTTGCTATGTTGCCCAGGATGGATATGGATATTTATGTATGGATGGATGTATTTGTTTATGTGTGAGAGAGAGAGAGAGAGAGAGAGAGAGAGAGAGAGAGAGAGATTGATTTGCTATGTTGCCCAGGACGGTCTCAAACTCCTGGGCTCAAGTGATCCTCTCACCCTGGCCTCCCTAAGAGCTGGGATTGCAGGTGTGAGCCGCCATGCCTGGCCGATTTTTACATTTTTACAGGCTAGGGAAAAAAAGAATTATGTGACAGAGATAGCATGTGGCTAGCAAAGTCTAAAATATTTACTATTGGCCCTTTGTAGAAAAAGTTTGCTGACCTTTGCCTGAGAGAAGGGTGTACGAATGTGCGTCCATGGTAGAGAACAGCAAAAGAGAGAGAAAAAGGAGACACACCTTAGTGTAGCAGAACAAGGCAGGACACCAGTGCAGACACCTGGACAAGACGTGACTAGTTCTCAGGACAGTCATTGCCTCCTTCTTCTCAAAAATATGCTGAGGGCTCCATCCCTCCAGCTCCCACCTGTCTTTTCCGGTCCAGATCTATGTTTCTAGCATATCTTGGGCATCTGCTTCAGGAATACTTAAGGTGCCACAAACTCAACAAATCAACCCCTAATGCTTGGCCTTCTTTCCTAAATCTGTTCCTCTCCTTTCTATCTATAAATCATCTAATCACCTCCTCTCCTACCACACTGTACCTAAGCTATCAAAGTATTCCAGAAATAACCTCCCAACTAGTTGCCCTGTCAATGCATTCCACCTTCCTGTTGTACTGTCACCTGAATCAGTTTTCTAAAATATAGATCATCACGTCCCAGCTCAAATGGCTTCCCATTTCCTAATTAAGTACAAATTCCTTGTCTTAAAAAACCAGGTCCTTGAATCTGACCACAATTGTTCTTGATACACCCTTTCCTATCCTCCAGTCCAGACTTTCAGCTGGGGTCACCTTGTAGCCCTCACTCTCCCCAGCCCCACTCATGCCTTTGGACGCTCTAAGTAGAATGCCTTTCCCGGAGCTGATCTCCTCAGTGAACGTGCTTCAGGATCCAGATCAAGTGATGCTCCTTGAGAACCCTCTGGCTCCCCAAGCTGGAATGATTTGCCCCTTCTCTATACCAACTGCATGAAAGTTGTGTTCACTAACCTCTCTCCTCTTCTAAACTAATCGGCTTCTTGAATAAATACTGACATATAATAGGTTTGGTAAATGGATTTAATTTAAAAAAAAAGATTTCTACCAGTGTAGGTGAGATTGTAACCATATGTGGCCCCTTGCCCCTGGAGCCCCCATCTCATGTGCTATACCCTGACTACTTCTAGATTACTTGTCACTGGTCCTCCCTCTAGAACCAGAAGGATGTCAGAGCTTCTCACAGTAGAATCAGGACTGTAAGGGGAACATTTGCCCCAGAAAATGCTAGGGTCATCAGTTTGATGATAAAATCAACACATTTATAGGATGAGCAGAAGCCAGAAATGCTTAGGCTGTTTGGTTTTTTTGTTGTTGTGTTGTTTTTTTTTTGAGTCAGAGTCTCACTCTGTTGCCCAGGTTGGAGTGCAATGGCACACTCAACCCCTGCAGCCTCGACCTGCTGTACTCAGGTGATCCTTTTGCCTCTGCCTTCCAAATAGCTGGAACTACAGGCACGCACCACCAAGCCCGGCTAATTTTTTAAAAAATTTTATTTATTGTAGCGATGAGGTCTCTCCAAGTTGCCCAGGCTGGTCTCGAACCCATGGGCTCAGGCAATCCTCTCACCTTGGCCTCCCAAAGTACTGGGATTATAGTCATGAGCCACTGTGCCTGAGGCTGTTTTATAATATGGTAATTCAGGAAAACAAAACCTCTATTATGTTAAGTGTGGTTCAATTAGCATAGCTCTAGTTATTAGAATGAATAATAGACCAAGAATTCAGATTTTTCTACCACTCAGAACTTTCCTAAATTGGCTAAATTAGTGAACTTTTAATAAGGTCTCTGAATGTGAATAGCCTCACAGAATAAATTTCTCCTTTGTTACTTAATTTTAATTCAGATTTGGATGTAGTTTAGTTTCTGAGAACTACATTTAGTGGTGCTCCAGAAATTCACAGACAGTATTACAGAAAAAACAGTTTTCATACTCATGAAATCTGATCAGAAACTGTTATGAAATTCTTGTTGGAGAAAAAGTTATTTCTGAGATAACCCTGTTACACATTACAATAACATGTTAGTTAGTGTCTCAATTTCTAAAGATGGTTTGAGGCCAATTAATATTATTCAAACCAGGCAAAAAGCTTAGAATAAATTTACCACTCTACTACCCCTTGACCAGTTTTTCTAGCTGCTTTCTTGAAAAAGAGCTGGAAATAAACCCACAGTACACAGTTCCATAAGGGTTAAGACACATCATATTTAATTCCTTACAAAAATGAGGAAAGAGTCATGAAGAGTCATGAGGTCAAATTGCAAAACCACAACTAAAGAAATAAAAACAAAATACCATCAATGAAAACACTTCTAACAGAAATGTTCTTTCTAATTTTTTATATATATATGTGGGCTTGCTAGATATGTATATCAATCTGGGTCAAAGTCACCACTAGACTTTGTTGTTTTCATAATAATGCTTTCAGTACATGGTATAAATGAAAAAGATCTATAAAAAATTGAAACCAGAGGTGACAAAAGTCAAGGTCTAAAGGAATAAAACATTACAGTGAACTTGGCGATGACCCAGATGCATTCACAGTCATGAGTTCTTTGAATTTTGAGTTGATAGATTTTAGACATAAAAACAAATACAATTCTGTCCCCCCGATACTTTCAGGTTCCAGGCCAGTGAAACGAAGGCAAATCCATCAATATCAATGAGGGTCTCCAAGAAAAGATGAAGTTGGGCATAATTTTGTGAGGCTTCTTTTGTAACTTCTGAAGTGGGGCTTTATTTATCCTATCTCAAGTAGGGAAACATTTCACACATATATTTTAAATTCTTCCCTTTGTAATCAAAACATTAAATTGAGGTCATGTGATTTAGGGGGAAAAAAAAAAAAAAAGAAATGGAGGAGACATGTTGCCTAAGACTGGCTTCAGAGTCTAAAGGAAAGGAAAGATTTGGCAAGTATCCAGTCTGCTTGTTCTAAGAACCATCAATTCAGGGGACAAAGCAGATTTCTCTTTATCCTTAATGTATCTGGTTTGAATGTTGGCAGTATTAATTTGAGAATGACTATTTTCTAAATTTCTTTTAAGGCTGAATGGAACCCACTTAAATCCCCAAGGAAGCAAATAAAGGTGTTTTTTGTTTCTCTTTGAGTGGTTTAATTCATATTCTTAAATGATGTCAATTGCAAAAAATAATAGCTTCTTATTGAAAAATAAATATTTGAGGCAGTGGTGAGCTGTAATCAGGCCTCTACACTCCAGCATGAGTGACAGAGGGAGACCCTGATGGATTTAGAGTCGAACATACTTAGTAATCTATCACAGAAACAAAGAACATAGTACCATATGTTCTCACTCATAAGTGTACCTTGAACAATTATTTTATAATACTATAAGAAAGCGATTGGCAGTAGTGGGAAACTGCCAGGGGAGGGGGGGTGAGATTGGCAGTTTATGGAAACTGTTAGGGGAGGGAGGGGCACATCCCAACAACAAGGGTAACTGTATAATCAACGTTTGTATACCTAACCCTGAATTGTACCCCACATCTTGTTAAAGAAACCAAGAACAACAAGTGAAATCAGAAGTCAGAATGAGAGAAGGAATAAGGGGAGTAGGATGCTAAGAGAACGCAAAAATTCAGCCCTGGAGTGAGATAGAGAGATGAATGAAGGAAGGAAGGAAGGAAGGAAAGAAAGAAAGACAATTAAAACCCAGAGATAACTCTTTTCAATCCTTTAATCTCTGCATAACTTTCTATGTAGCTGAGATTACTCCATAGTCATGCACTGTGCACATGCACTGTGGTATCTGGCTCATTGACTTTCCAAGTGCTATCAAGCAGTTTATAAATAAAACTGCAAAAGGTTACCAGTAGTGCGCTTTAGGGATGTACCATAATTTAATAAGTCATTCTTCTTTGTTGGACATTCAGAATGTTTCTGGGTTTTCATTTATAAATAATGCTTTAATGAACATGATTAGTTATAAAGACTTTTCGAATTTCAGCTCTTTTAAGGGTATGCTTAGAAGCAGAAATTCCAGGACTAAGGATATAGAAGTTTCTAAGGTCTTTATCTACAGTGCTTCCATCATTTTTAATTTACAGTGCTATCAGCAGTGTATAAAAGTGTCTCCCTCATAACACTTTCATAATTAATGTCTATTTTCTAATCTTAACTATATTGATAAGAGAAAATTATATCTCAAATATTTATTTTACTTTTTTATTACTTGCAAGATTGAAAAGGCTTTATATACTGTTTACTACTATTTGTGCTTCCTTTTATTGTGAAATGCCACATTCCTTTTCCCATTTATCTACTGGGTCTTAGTATTTTTCTAAATGTATTACACATACTCTTTATACATTAAGGGTGTTAACTCTTTGTTATAATTGTTACAAATATTTTTCAAGTTATTTCCTTTTAACTCTGAAGTCATTAAATCTAGAGTTTTTTCTCCCCCTTTTTTTTTGTTTCATTCAGTGCTTCTAAGTTTAAAAAGGTCTTTCTCATCAAGACATTTGACATAACTTATATTTTCTTCTAAAGTTTTTAAGCCTTTATGCTTTAATTCATACAAACTTCTCCCTCCATGGAATAATTAATTTTCTCAGCATCATATGCAGAAAAGTTGTTTTCTCCACTGATGGTTGATAACAACTTTATGTAGTCATACTTCTAGGTTACAATACTAGCCTCTTAACAGTATTTGATTGCCTTTCCTGTATCCAAACCCTCATTGTGTAATCTTGTAGTTATTTCTACAAAAGATGGATGGCCTGTACTTCCCTCCCCCACAACTTTCGGCCCAACCATATGACCTACTTTGATAAGTGGCACCATGAACAGAAATGATCCTGTCTGGTCCTCAGCTGAGCCTTAAGAGATACTGCATATTTCCACTTACCCTCTTGAGGCTCTGTGATCACCAGATAGCTGCTTGTTCCTTCAGCCTGGGTCCCCCCCAAAACACAAATGAAATGGAGTTGCCCTAGATGCCCTGCAGATGCTTGGTTCAGTGTAAATAGTCAACCCAGCTACTGTAGCATAAAGCAGAGCTGCTCAGCTGAACTCCCTTAGATCAGCTGACCTCTCAATCAACTTGTAGATATGTAAGAAACAAACTCTTATTGTTGACTGCCACTGAGATTCTGGGGTTATTTGTTATACAGCAATAGCTGATTTTTACACCTTTTATTTTATTTTCAATTTTTTTTTAGAGATAGGGTCTTCCTCTATTGCTTGGGCTGGAGAGCAGTGGCATGACCATAGCTCACTGCAGCCTTGACCTCCTGGCTCAAGTGACCCTCCCACCTCAGCGTCCCAAACAGCTGGGAATACAGGCATGTGTCACTATGCCCAGCTAATTTTTTAATTTTTTGTAGAGATGAGGTCTCACTATGTTGCCAAAGCTGGTCTCAAACTCTTGGCTTCAAGTGATCTTTCCATCTTGACCTCCCAAAGTTCTGGGATTACAGGTGTGAGCAAGCACACCTGGTCACAAATATCTTTACATTGAAATCTTCATGTTTTGGTTGGTACAAACTCTGCCTTGCACAAATGCTGATAGTTTCTTCTTCATTCCCATCTGGCTATACAATTGATTAAAAGGGCAAAGGTGACTGGTTTCTTTTTTCTCTATTTTCATGAGGTACTCTTCTGGGCCCTAAACAATATTGGATTCTATCATTGTACATTTTTAATATTTACTTAATATCTTCTATGCCTTTTTGTATATTTTACAGGGAGCTGGGGATGGATTATGTTTAATATCCTGATGCCATTTTTAACCCAAAGATTCACTCTCAATGCTTTCAATTCAAAGCAAAGGCTTTTGGAGAATGAGATTTAAAGACAAAAGCATATTAAAATAAATCGAGTTAGGAAAATTGGCCACTACTACTTAACTCTTAATCTCTCATAATTTAGATGTTATTTCTTTAATGGATTAGGATTAAAAATTCTACATAGATTCTGCTAAAGAATTACTTACTTTTAAAGTTTGTTAAGAGGTCCAGCCTAGGTTGCTAGTTCGCAACTACATATTAACATGCTCCTTTTTTTCTTTGTAAAAGTTTTTTTTTACTAAGATATTTTAATACTCACACCTTTGGATGCCAATGATGTGGGATGGATTTTGAAAAACAAAACAAAAAACAACATCCTCAGAGATTTGGTATTTTCTCTTCATAAGACACTACAGCTTAACTTAGCTACCAGGATTCTCACTTAACCCAAGGATAATTTCAAGGTCATCTACTTTAGTTTATTAAGTGCCTTATATTCAGGGAGCTGACAGTCTACTTACCAAGGCAACTCAAGTGACAACTTTCCTTCAAGGGCCACAGGCCACTAAGGACACTAAGTTTTCTAGCAAATTAAAGAACAGAGAGCTTGATAGGCTGGAAAGTGATGGATTCCTAGGGGAAGCAGATTTAAGCTGGCCTTGGAGGACTGGTAGAATTTTGGCAGGAATAGAGGAGAGGATATCCCAGACAATAGAATAAAAAAACAAAAAGAAAGGAATAGGTATTATGGAAACCATGGGAACAGGCAGAGAGTGCCAGATATGTAACAGTTGCTTGGGGAAAAAAAACCCAAAAACAGTTACTTGGGATCAAAAAAGAAATAAGGTTCCAGTTGATGAAAAAGAATTCAAACTTCTTTAAAGTTGAACACAAACTTGTACTAACAAGTTCTCATGGTAGAACTTCATGTGTATGTGTTTTCACCCAGACTTCAAGCTGGATTCGAACACAGGTTGCTCTCACCCAAGAAGTAAAAACATTTAAGAAAAATTAAAATAAAATAAAAATCCAATCCCTCCTCTCCTAAAAAATCTTTATTAGAAAATCTATATTAAGCTTAATTTTTCCAGAAGATACCTTTTAAAGATTGTCTTCTTTCATTTAGCTGCATATACATGTTTTAGAAAGACTTGTACTCCAAGATCTGCACAAAGCAGAAAACCCAAGTATTTGTTTTAATCTCTCACCTTCTGTTGAAATCAACCTGGATAGAATGGTCAATGACAAGATCAGCAGGACAGACAGGGTTTATTTTCTCTGGATCTCCTCCTAACTTTTTCACAGCATCACGCATTGCAGCAAAGTCAACCACAGCTGGCACACCTCTAAGAAAAGGAAGACAATGAAGCAGAAAATAAGCCTTAAACATGTGTAATTGAATTTTTCCTCCACTGATAATATTGACAAGGATCTATCTCATTAGAGGCGCTAATAATGGGTGACTAAGAATAATGAAAGTCTCTAAGCATACTCCCTTCAGCAGAAATCACATGTTAATAGGTAGTAAGTAGTATCCTTATGTACAGTGTTACCATTATATTAAATTTAATGGCAGCAATGGTCTAAACAGAGAAACTAGGGGAAACCTGGCACTTGAAAACTCTGGAACTTTTACTGTGGTGACTGCTTCCCAGTCACACGGTGGGTTGAAAAAATCCTGGATAAGACATTCAGATCACACCGTCAACTTCAGACCACATTTAAAGAAATAAGTATCATTCAGAAAAGTAGGCAGTTAATCAAATTTATGTCAAGTGTATCCTTTCCTCTTAGCTTAAAAGTATGAGATCTGGGTGATCATCCACTAGAAAAATGCAATTCAGTCTCTAGAAGAAATAAAATAACATCGTTTAAAAATGGAAAGATAGTGTCTCAAAAAAGTGGCTGGGGTGGGGAGAGCAAGGATTCTTAGGAATAGCTGGATGTGAGCCGAGGCTTAAGAGAAACCATCAGGTCTGTATTATCTTTCCTCTGCAGACAGTCTGCCAGCATTTCAAGTTTGAAACCTGGTTTCCTGGGTGATAGCTCGGCTCCGTGCTATTTCTTTCACTTTATAGGATGATAAGGACAAGGATCTTCTAGACCAAGGACAATGACTCTTGCCATTGGAAAAGGGGTTACTATACATCACAGTTTGGCTGAGGCAACCTCAGTTTACTCTTGCTGCAGGGAGCACCAGCTTCCATCAGCTTTCAAAAGTGTCTGGGTGATGAATTATACTGTAAAGTGTTTTTTGTTTGTTTTTTTTTAAAAAACTTTCTTGAAAGGCTGCCAAAGGGGATAGAGGAGAGTGAAATGACATTAGGCTCACGTAAAGTCCTGCAGGATGACACGGGCAGGCTTAAATGGTACTTCTATGTTCTTTTGCTGTGTGACACTCCAATTTAGGATATTTTCTATGTCATTTTTCTTCACCAAAAACTCATCACAGTTCCGAACAGCTGCCTCCAGGAGAACTCTGATTGAAAATGGTAAACGTCCTAGGAGTTAAGGAGAAAGCATGACAAAACAGAAAAAACCATGACACATCTTATTATAAGTGTGCTTTTTAAAGTCAATCTCTACATAAATTTGATATGAAGCATCAGACTATTCTTTCAACAAGAAAAGAGGGTAAAGTGATCAACAGGTTAAAATATTTGAATACCGAATGAGTTTAAGAGACATTCGGTAGTAGAAAATACCCTCAGTCTTGGCAAAAATAAAATAACAGTTTATTCTTACATATTAAATGGTTGCCTTGCCTTGGATTCCGATGACAGAAAGTTTCCTGTAAGTCATCACATCTCACCAACAGTCTAGATTTTTACCGTATTAAGTGTTAATAAGTAACATATATTTGTATATACACACATATAGAGTAACAGTTCTTATGAAAACTAATGATCAAGAAATGAGAAAATAACCCCTTTACAATTATTGTAATTGAGACCAAGTTTTGGCGCATACATCTTTCAAAGAAAACAAAACCCTAAACACTATGTAGCATGGCCAGTGGCGACTGAAGTTTCTAGGACAAAACAATGGTAATTAATAAGAAAAACTATTTTGTTTATTTATAAAAGTTCCATCTTGAGACACGAAAATTATTCACCAATATTATCTGGAAAAAACAGTGCAAAGGTAGAAAAGTACAGGATTTGGAATTTAAAAAGACATGGTCCTTTTTTTTTGAGTTGTAGTCTCATTCTGTCGCCAGGCTGGAGTGCAGATTGCCTGCTGGGCTCAGGTGATCCTTCTACCTCAGCCTTCCAAGTTGCTGGAACTACAGGCATGTGCTACCTACCACTCCCAACTTATTTCTTGATCTATTGTAGAGACAAGGTCTCACCAAGTTGCCCAGGCTGGTCTCAAACCCCTGAGCTCAGGTAATCCTCTCGCCTCGGCCTCCCAAAGTGCTGGGATTACAGGCTTGAGCCACCCGCTCAAGACATGCTCTTGTCCTCTTCTTCTGCAACCCACATACTTGTGTGATCTGAGCTGTGTTATCGACTCTCTCTGGGCCTCAGCTTCCTCAGGACTTCTTATATTTTATAAACGTGACACCATAGAATTGGTATTCATATTAAATGATATAAATGTACCAACAATCTATATACTGCAAAGTGTTAAATAAATGTTACAAGTATATAATCATTACCTGCTTAAAAATGACTTAGGTGAGAAAGGTGTGTTTGTGTGTTTGTGGGCTTAACCCAAGAATATTCACCCATTTTCTACTACTCCTTCTTCCAATTCTCTTATGAGAAAACTAATTCACATGACTAAGTATTATGCAAATGAATTCCAATTGCTATCAGAGCCATCACAGAACCATTATAGAACCCTCACGGAACTATGTACCTACCATATCTTGACTCCTCCAATTTATTCAAATTGAAGAATTTTTTTCCTGGTTGTGCAGGGTCCAATGGCTCAGCAAGGTGTGCAAATGGATTGCTCATGATTTCTGATGGCCACGTGTCCCTGGAAAGGAAAGAGAAGGATAAATGAAGATGGACCTCATTTATCCTGAGGAATACTCACCCTTTTCAATAATTTCCGTACACATTCACTTAAAGAAATCACTTGCTATCTTTTCAAAGTAGGGAGATGAATACAGAATGGTATTCTTAGTAAATAAAATGGGCTTAGTAAATAAAATGTTGAAAGCTAACATCCGCCTCTCAAGAAAGCATTAAAAACCCAAACTTCTTTTGTCTTATTTCTATAACTTCCCAGCATCTTTCCACCAATAAGCTGTAGGAAAAAGGGAAATGAATGATGCATCTCATGGTAAATCTTGAATATATGAACAGACCTCTAAGCTAAAGTCATGTCCTGCTTGGCAGGAGGTTACAAGTCCAAAGCAGATGACATTATGCAATTGTATAAAACTTGAACTTTGGAAAAGGGGATATGAGAGCAGTCGTTTTTTGGTACTGTCCTGTGAATTTCCCATTGAAATGATCTCTGTGGCATTTTTAATAAACTTGAACAAAGTGTAGTTAGAAGTCTTCCTGATTCACTTTTGCAGTTGGTGGCAATAGCTATTGACATCAGAGAATCTTTAAAGTACACTATGGTAGCATAAAGCCCCGAACTCCCCAGATATGACTGGAGGGTGCTCTCTACCCCAGTTCTGGTCAGGACTTCTTATGTATCTTTTTATAAACAAAAGAAGACACTGTTCTTAGCCCCCCACATAGATAAATGGCTATTTAAAATAATTTAACTATACAACTTAGAGCAAAACACACTGGGGTAAGAGCCAGAAGACTTGCTTTCTGGTCCTACCTTTTAGGCAAAAAGTCCTTTGATCAATCCATTCCCCAAATATTCTTAATTTCAAGATATATTAGAATAGCTAACCTTTCCCTATTTAATCTACCAGGGTTTTACGAGTAAATATTATTTCAATATTCAACATATTTATGGAATGACTGATATGGAATGATTACTATGTTACTGTAAAATGAAAAAGTACCATGTATAAGGAAAGAACTGTTTGTGGGGATAAAAAGTTCCAAGTGTGCCTGTCTTCATTAGGACACAAAGGGGCTAGGGTTCCTTTAAGAGGGACAGGTGCCTAGCAATCAGGACCAAGAAGAAGACTTAGTTTTGATTATATTTCTTTTAGTATTGTTTAACTATGTACATACATAACTTTAAAACGTAGCTAAAACCTTAAAAGAAATAGATGCTTGCATATCTCCTTTGTCCAAAGTCTGATACTAGGTAGTTTTGGGGAGAAGCTGTTGACTAGAAGCAGATACTGTCTTCCTGGATTACTAGTGCAGGAGGTGACGGAAGGGGCCACAGGCACCTGTAACAGGCACAAGATACCAAAGAGGAGACAGCAAGGTTCCTGGGAACCGCTTCTCTTCCCTAGTCTCACTCAGTGTTTGCAGCAGGTGTCATCTGATAGGAAAAAGGAAAGGTGTCTCACCCAAACTGGCCCAACTGACTTCCTTCTCTAGGGACTCTGAAAACTAAAGAACAGCTAACAAGGGCTGCTGGAACAAGTTAAAACTATTTCTATAAAAATATGTACCCTAGGCCATCGACATAAGAATTATCCAGGGACCTTGTTAAAATGCAGATTCCTGAGTATCCCCCACCCCTGCCCCCGCGCGCCTCAGCCCTTGAACTACTGTATGGAGGAGGGGCAGGAATCTCCTCTTTAACATCCCAGGTAATTTCCACACATGTTCAGTTTGAGAATCATTGCTGGGCACTGTGGAATGCCAGGTGAGGCACTTATATTTAATTCAGGAAGCAGAGAGACAGTACTGAAGATACAGGAAAAGGGAGGGGTGTGTTCTAAAATGAAGCCCTAACCAAAATGCCTCCAGGGCTCAGGAAGAAAACTATGCACATGAACCAGGCTGCACTGGGACTAGTCAACCTAGGTGATCTGTGCCCAACTAAGGAAACCCAGGCTACTTGCCTCCTGCCAAGAGCACTTGTAGGAACACCCACACAGTGTTGAGAGGTCATTCCATTTTTCAAGTGAAATCTGGATTTTTACAAGAACTTTCTTGGTTTCTAAAACTTGGCAGCTAAATTGTTCTAAACTAACTAGCTGTCTGAGGCATGATGGCCAAACCAGACACACCTGTAGAGGGCCCTATTTGACCAGCGGGTGATAGGTAACCTGGGTGGGCAAGTGGATGGCAGAATTTGAAATGGAAAAAATAGGTGGATGGATTAAAAGCTCAAGAGGCAAGATTTAGAGAAAATGGCTGCTGAGTGAATGGAAAATGATTTATGGGGAATATCCATTCCAGGTATGGAAAACTGAAGGCTCCAGGGCTGCTTTGGGTAGAAAAGACTGGATGGCTTTAGTTTTGAGGTGAGGGTACATCTAAGATGAAGTGTCACAAACACAAATGATTTATGATCAATCCCCTTTAAACAAATTTCCAAAAGGGGGGACTATAAATACTCTGGTAAGAAACATTCTAGCTTGTCTGCAGAAGAAGTCTGTAAATCTGTGGGCTCAGAAAATGAGACTAATAATTCCAGTGGTTGGGATTCTGAAAAAGATATATATTTTAGAGCAATGGAAATGCTACACTCACTTTGATTAGTCACTCATGCTACAGCCCCCAGATAACTTTTCCACCCCAAATAGTAGCAACCGCAACAATAAAACTGCTATTATGCCTGCCTAAAAAAAATGGAGCAACAGAAGGGTATCTCCACAGAGGTTGTGGGACCCTTCAGAGTCTCTGCGGCCAAGGGCAGTGGTGAAAGTCTCACAGGACTGAGTAAGATGGGTCAATCACCTCTTTAAATGACCTTAAATGCCTGAATCATCATTAATCCTATGTCAAGTCCTAAAGGGGTCAGGTGCCCCAAGTCTGCCTAAATCCTGTAGTTATGCCAGTTGCTAAGTTGTACCCATATTATGCAGGGGGGACCAAATGTGTCAATGTACCTCCCTGGAGCTTACAAATGTTTCGGGTACAATACTGGAAATCTCATTTGACTCCTGGTATTCCTACTACCCTACAAAGCCAGCTGGTGTTTCGAGATGGATATAATGACCAATACAGTGGCTCTTGTAGAAAATGGCTTGTTTGAAAGTACACTACCATTTGCCTCCCTTTTTCCTCAGAAACTGGATAACTGTCTAGTTTCACTATACTAATGAAGCAAATTCTACTTACAGAAGCAAGGGGAGAGAGGAATCAGCTACCACTTACCAAGTACCAGCAAATCTTTACACCATCTCCTCTATCTGGCAATTTCTCCATTATTCCCATTATACAAGTGAGGCTATTACAGCTCAGAGGGATGGAAAGATTTGCCCAAAGGCATACATCTAGCAAGAGGCAGAGCTAGGTTTTGAACCCTGGCTCCTTCCACCACCTCACCTCACCTCTCTAGGTGCAGCAACCCCTGCTCTGTCACGAGTCCCTAGAATGGGAGACAACCACGAGACTCAGTTGTGAATGCTGGTCTTGCCTTTACCTCCTTCAGAGGGCCCACAGGACCTAGGGCTTAGCCAGGCATTGTCACATGTCCTCTGCCACTTTTTCTACAGGTTAGTAGAAAGCCACAGCAGCCACATTTGGTCAACCAAAGACTGGTTTTGTTTGGAAGTTTGGAGACAGCCCCTCCAGATAAGCCTGGAGGATTCTGGAATTCCAAGCCACTCCAAAATTCCACCCATACTACCACTCTTGCCACAGATCTCCTTACAGGAGTTTCTGGTGGTTTAGTAACTCTAAGACAATGGCAAAAACATTTCAAAGAGGATGTGAGGAAAAGACCTTTGGGTGCAGAATGGGTCCAGATCCAGAGCAGAATCTAGGCATCATCATGGTCTCCTAGGTCCACCTTTCCCTGGCCAGAAGCCTACTCCATTCCTAATCCTTGAGTGTTACCACTGGCCCTTCAGGCTCCAAACCACCCCAAGATCTGGGGTTCTGTCTGGGAACCACAAATGACCAGGTAGTCCTATCTATGTCCTACATCTACATAAATGAAGCATAGACCCCTCTGTTTCAATTCCTTTCTTTTCTTAACTCCCACCCTCTCCTCTAGTTTTTTCTTCTTGCTTTTTTTCTCTGTTTTTATCTAATCCATATTCAGTAAGAAAAGACATGAATGAATGAACAGGGAGAGTAAATGTGGATTCTTTTGGGAGGCAGTATAGTGTTATCTAAATATACAGCATTTTTCTTTTTTGGAACAGGAAAGAGCACATATCACAATATTTGAGGTTGCTGCCTTTTCTGTTCTATAGAATGAAATGACACTGCATGGGGAAAAGAGGGGAAAAAAGCAAAAGAAAAAGAGAAAAAGGGGAATAAAAAGGAAAGGAAGGAGGGGGATATGTCTTTTAAACAATGAGGCAGGAGCAATCATTCATAACTTGTCCCTCCTGAACACTTGTCAGAATTACTTAGGACTACAGAACACTTGGCCCTGGCCACTGAAGCAAGTAAGACATGTGAACAGTTCTTATACAAAAGGAATTTAAAAGGAGATACCTGCACTGCATCTGAAACTCTTCGATACATCTAGTTAAAATTCTGAAAGTCCAGATAAGTATTTGGTCGAGAAATGGTGTCTTTCAAAGGTAACCTATCCTGAAATACCAGCTGGGTGACTTGAACAATGTTGTGATGGACTTGGGTACACTTTGTGCATAGAAGGTTGGGGCTAGGGAGGGAAGTGCCTGAATACCAGATTTTTTACGTAAATCACTAAAAAATAATAAATATTAGGCACAGGCAGGAAGATCTGAGGCAAGACATTTAACAAATGAACTATGATCCCTGTAAGATGGTGGGGGGAGTTCAGGGTTAGGGTTCCCCACCAATCACAGTCTAGTTGCCCACTGACCTTTAGCTCAATTCAGAACACCTACTGGTGCCTGGGAGGCACCTTCAATGGCACTAGCCTATCAAAGATGTCCTGGGGACAACTTGACCTTAGATGCTAATGAGGTAAGGAATCACAATTAGAGAATGTTCTCAGCTATCTTAAGGAATTTTACAGATCATTCCCCTGAGGAGAAAACAGAGGCCCTGAAAAGAAAGTAACTGTCTAGGGTCACAGACGCACTAGTGGTAGAACCAGGAAAAAAAATATATGGTTGATTTTCCCTCCAATGAAATGCAAATTTTCTGCAAGAAAAAAAAAAAAAGCTTAAAATCCGTCATAGAGAGAGTTGGAAAAAGTATCAATTGGTATATCACAGCCTTTTGGTGCTTTTGTGAAGTTGGTTCTATAATCATTTACTGAGTCTTCCAGGTGACTCAAAATTCCAGAGAATTCTTCTGCCTGACAGTTAAACTTTAGAAAAACAACTTATGGTTAAGCTTTTGGCAATTTGCCCTGAATGCCAGTTTATTCCAAGAGACACAGTAAGGCCATATCAATTTTATCAATATAATACTCAATATACAATCCCTTACTGAAAATCAACATATGAAATATGATCAAAGACATTAAATGAATCAGTGAAAATTTTAAAGTTGCAGAATAATATATATACTAGGATCTGATTTAAGTTAAAATAACTTTGAGACTATAGTATATATTTACCATACACACATACCATTGTATATGCAAATGCACACAAAACAGAAAGATACAAAATTAACACTGATTATCTGTAAATAGAATAACGCATTATATAAAAGGGAGGCTTCTAGCTTTCTATGTCCTATACCTCTGTGTTATCCAAATTCTATTTTTGATAAGCATGCAATCATCTACTGCTTACTTTTTTAAAAACCAGAGCAGACATTTTAACTTCATACATAATACATATATTAGCATCTCTATAACATGAGAAATTGACATCATCAGCAATGTCCTTTGAAAGGAAGATAAAATGGTTCAAAAAGTCCCTAAACTACAACATGCAGGTCTTTCTTTAATGATGTCTGGTGAAGAGGTACTTAAAAGTACATTTGTGACTATAACTCTATATAAACCTACTTTGCTTCCCCCAGTACATCCTTCATTATCCACCAACAGACAGAATCCCAGAGTATCCTAACATTTAGCTTTAGATGGACAGTCGAGAACTTCACCAGTTCAAATACCGCAACCCAAGTCTGCTCCTCCCTTCCCACCCCATCTCCAGCTCCCTTTCCAGTATCGGATGGACACCAAACTTGTTGCTGATCCACACCTTTGTGGGTGGTGATAACTTTAAAAATATTACACTAAGAAAAAGATGCTCATTGTAGTAACAGCAGAAAATACAGGTAAACAAAAAGAAAAAAGTAAAAGTCCTTTGTAAAGTCCCATGGTTTAGCATTTCATTACTATGACTTTAAAATGCATTTGATTTTTTTTAATGCATTAGACCTTATGTTGTTTTGCAAATTGCTTTTTTCCCATTCAGCAATAGACAGCAAATATCTTCATAAGGCAATCATGTAATATTTTACAGCACTTTTAACTATACCATACAAATCTAATCTTCAGATATATAACAAATTACTCGAATCCTATTGTTAAAATACTTAGGTTGTTTCCAAGTATTAGTATTCAAACAATGATGCAACCATATAGTCAC